>CAEGAD010017127.1:0-27013 GCA_903067055.1 Poeciliopsis paucimaculata | reverse complement strand
TCAGCTGTTCTTCGTTAACGTGACATAAATAGGTTATAATGATTTTCATTCAGTCAGGACTGACACTAGCCACATGCATTGAAGGTAGATTGTAGTAAAGCATTGATTAATGTTTGTTTTTACAATTAGTTAACTGGACTTGTAGCCATTATTTTGGGCCCATTGTTGGACACCATGTAACAGTCATTATACTGCTTGGTTCCTAGAGATGAGTAGGTATCACCACAAGGGGGTACGATCAAACCGTTATACCTAGGATTTCTGTCGGCTAATGTGTCTTTAAGTTTTTGAAAATGGGCCGACAGCTCTAAGATTGTGTAGTGTGCTGGGACTTGCACTAAGGAAATGAGGAAGGGAGGGTCAGTGGAAGCACCGGAGTTGAGCTTTTTTTCATTCAGTCATCAACAGAAAGAGAAAAAGGCCGGAAGAAACGATAAAGCCGATAATTGAAATGAAGTCGATAGTTTTAATTTATCATTCGATTAATTGATTTATTGTTTATTGCAACAGGCCTAAAAATGCTGTGTAATAGCCCTTTAGCACATGACCGAATCTCAAGCCAACCTCCCCATTGTGCTGCTTTCTGATTTGTGTCTAGTGCAAATAAATGAATGTTTTGTGATATGGAGTCTAAAATAATAAACTCCAAATACAGAACATCCACCTGCTCTACTCAGAATGACTTAAACTTTTTGCCCAATCTGCTGCTTCTTGTTTTTTTTTTGTTGTTGTTTTTTTTCTGTGACATTATTGTGTCCCTGAACCCGGACCATCTGGCCCTTCCAGCTGCTTTGTTAGCTGCTCTAACGGCTCCGCGGCGCTGCCTTGCACGAACAGACACCGCCGCTCAATTTAACCGCACTTATATCAGCAGCTCTGCGTGCTTATTATCTCATTACCAAAAGCTGAGGGAGGTTAGCAACAGACAGGCACTTTCTATATCCTTTATTACCTTTGTCATGGGAGGCTTTTCACGCCGGAACTGCAGCCTCTCCTGCTTTTTTTACTGCCTTCTTCAGAGCCATCTCATTTTCTACGCCAACAAGTGCAAGCGCGGGCAGATGTCTGTGAAGCTGAGCGGGCCTCGCATCTGATCTTTTTGCTGCGGAAAACGACGGCAGTTTGAAGGACCAGACGCTACAGTTTTTCGGAAAGTCCTGAAGAGCCAGAACGGCGCCAATGTTTTGGGCAATCAGAGATTAGAGATGAACTCTACCACAGGCAGCCGACAAGAAACAATCAATCTTTCCGTTTCTCGACTAAGATTTATTGCTAGCTGTTTTAGCAGAAAGGCCGTCTCTCTCTCCCCCCCTTCCCATTCTCTCAAGAATTCCGGTTTATGTTGGCCGCATTGTTCTGGTTCATAAACACAGGAAGGCTCCCATGACTGCTGCCATCGGATGGAGTTGCTGCACTCGACCCAACAAGGCAACACTTGGTGTTTCCAGAGTGAATGTAGTTCTTCTGTACATGATTTTAATATGAAAAACTGAAATGTAAGGATGCATAGCTCTTTGAAAAAAGCTGACCCGCTGATTCTGATTTTGGCCATTTTTAAAAAATGTATTTTATTTATTTATTTTTTCTTGTGATCTGGTGGGCGCCTCAGTCAGCCCTTTCTCAAAGCAGAGCAAATGATGACGGTGGCTGAATTCCAGACCTTTGTGAAGGTCGACGATCAACGGATAACATTGGTTTCTCATGTAAATATCGGTTGATCAAAAATGAAGGAAATCTGGTCCAATTTGCATCCCAACTAAAATGTCTATTTAAGCACAAACAGACTCACTACAAAAGTATTCCACTTTTCAAACTTACAAATATGTTGTCACCTCTAGGCTTGTCGCAATAAATCAATTAATCGCATGAGTTGTATTTGATATACATAACATTTTTATAGCAACTGAAAGTAACTTGGTTAATAAATAGTCATAGAAAATGGCACTATGTGCATGGATAACACATAATATTGCCTTTTTAATAAGGTGCTTGGTTCCTTGAGACCAAAATGCAACCCACACCTGAACACACCACGCCGATGGTGAAATTTGAGAAACTCTCCGACTCATCGGTTCCGTCCTTTCTCAGGTCTGGACTGCTCCGTCTCGGTTCCCGCCAACTCTTCGTTTTGGAGCCGCGAGGAACATCTTGAGCCCGGCCTGGCCAGGGCGTCCCACAAGGCCGTGGTGGAGCAGGGCGTCAT
Organism: Poeciliopsis paucimaculata; assembly: GCA_903067055.1. NCBI lineage: Eukaryota > Metazoa > Chordata > Actinopteri > Cyprinodontiformes > Poeciliidae > Poeciliopsis > Poeciliopsis paucimaculata. The sequence goes on along the minus strand of CAEGAD010017127.1, from coordinate 24,810 downwards.
GTGGGTCATCGGAGGCTATGTCTTCAACACGTCAGACTACCACATGGTCAAAGCGTGAGTAGTTCACCTGTTCAACCTACTTGCAGAACTACTTGCAGTTCTGGGCCAAGTAGATAAGAAGATGCTGGTCTGACTGCAGGGGTTATAATGAAGCACATATGATTGATGGGCTTAAATGTTTCTAATGTGTTTGAGTGCAACAGCAGAATTTGACTGTCACAGGGATTCCACACACTGAAATTTTTACTGAGAAAATAAAAGAACAGTGAGAATTTTTCTTCCCACACAAGGCTAAAATGAAAATATTTTTATGTCCAAAATGAGTTAGAGAATGTTCTTCATCTTAAACAACACTCTGGAATATCACACCATTTCCTTAAAATCAAAGATCAGGATTGTTTTGGATTTTTTTTAAATTATTTATACCCTAAAGCAGCAAAGAAATATGAAGGGAAAAATCAGAATATTGGTTTCAATATTTTTCCGGGACTCAAAAAGGGATTGAAAAAGAAAATAAGAGTTTATTCCCTGTCCCACAGTTTAAATGCTGCTTCCCTTTTTTCCTTCCTTTCTTGCGCCCTTTCGTCTTTCACTCTTCCTCTCATTTGTCCTTCCATCCTTGTGCTCTACCTCCTTTCTTTCCGTCCTTCCTCTCTTTCCTTGTGTCTCGTGTCTTCCTGCCTTTGGTCAATCCTCCATTCATTTTATGCTGCATCCATCCCTTCCTTTCTTCTTTCCTTTCTTTCTTTTTTATTCATTGCAAACAAATTTCCTTCCTTCCATCCTTTCTTTGTGGCTCACCTCCCTTTTTCTTGTTCCTCCACTCTCCCCTCCTCCCCTTTGCCTCTAGTTTCCTGTTTTTGCAGATTTCACATTGAACCCAGAGGTTTGGATAAGTTTATTTTCCTCCCTTCGGCCTGCCCCAAGTGTTTTTATGAGAATGAGCCAGCAGGGGGCATCACAGACAGTCTGAACGTCCCTGGTTGTTGTTTCTGCTCCTACCAGAGACCCGTGGCTCAACCCTTTCCGTCTGCTCTCCTGTGGTAGAAGTGATTAGCCTCCTTTAGATGCTGCAGATCAACCTGAGCAGCTTTGTTTGTTCATCAGAACAAATAAAGAGCTTGTTTCCCCTCCGTTTTGTTTTCCACAGACGGACAAGTTGCTTTTGAGACCAATATGTTTTCAAATCTAAACCGAAATCATTTTTCCGCGTCTTTCTTTTTTCTTTTAGTTACAACCTCAGCAGCAAGACCTGGCTGACCCTTGACCCCTCCGTCAACACGGTGACCCCTCGATATGGTCACTCACTTGCTCTGCACGAGGTGCGTGAGAGGATGCTGCCTGTGGCTTTATCTGTTTCCCAAAAAACTCCATGAATGTTTTATATAGTTAATTAGCCTCAAATTCATGATGTGTAAAGATGAAATAAGAAGAGAATCAGGAACCTCCACCAGAAACAGAAGCGTCATCTCAAGGTTCTTTTTCTGGACTCGCAACTTTTAATGTGTGTTTGTATCTAATGTAGAAATGTTCAGGTTTTGATGTTTTGCTGCAGCATCTTAGGCAATTCCAGTCAACATGTCTAAATCATAGTTGTGTCTTGATGTGCAGGACAAGCATATTAATATGTGGTACTTTGGAATTAATTGTATCTTTTACTTTGAAAAACACCAAATCTTACCAAGTAATAAAAGTTTGATCTCGTTTCTAGTGCAAATATCTTAGTGCACTTGAAATAAGACAAAACTAACATACAAGTAACTTTTCAGCAAGTCAATAATTCATTAATATTAATTAAGACAGTGTTAGTTCAACTGGCAGATTTTTTTTTTCACTTAATACACAAGTAAAAAAAAAAAAATCTGAAGGAATCCTTCTTTCTTCCAGGGGAAGATCTACATGTACGGAGGAAAGATCGACTCGACCGGAAATGTGTCGAGTCAGCTGTGGGTTTTCCACATCCAGAACCAGACCTGGGTCCTCCTTAACCCACGGCCCAAGGACCAGTATGCTGTGGTGGGACATTCGGCCCACATAGTGCCACCCGTGCAAGAGTGGGACAGTCCTGTCATGCTGGTCCTGTTCGGACATTGTCCTCTTTACGGTTACATCAGCAATGTGCAGGAGTACAACATTGGTGAGCGTCTCCTCTGGTTTCATGTTTTAACACTAAAGTGTAATTGCGGTTAATCGAATGAATCGCGTTTAATCAGTTATTGAAATAACTGTCAACTTAGTTAGTAATCCATTAGTTGCTAACTGGAATATACAGAGTCTAAAAAATTGGCCAATTTCTGAAAGAATCACAGCCAATTAAGCTACAATCGTACAAAAAGTAGAGCCATTTCTTTTTGTTTGTCTGTAAAAAATGTTTTACCCAGAACTCTTCTAGTGGCCTGGTTCAAATTATCTATAAGTAAATATAGTGAGAACCTTTGCAATCCAGTAATTCAAAAATATTCAACCAATTAGTAAACAGTATTTTTCTTAACTGCAGATGCATCCTTTGCGACAAATGATCAAACAGCCACTAAAAAAACGCTGCTGTTCCATTTTAGGCAATAAAAAAGTTTTTTTTCGTATTCAAAAAGTATCTGAATTATTTGCATCTTTTGATGTATTCCTAATATATTGTATAAGAAAAAGGTTAAGTGATTAAACAAAAATTTGCAGAATGCCAGTTTTTTATATTCGATTAATCATCAGAATAGTCCATAGAATTTTGCAGAAGTGATTGTCAGTAGCAGCGATGCTAAAGTGTTTGGCTGGCGGGAAACTTGACCTCAGTTACAGATTCTTACACTTCCTAAGAGATGATCTCCCTGAGAAAACGGGACGAATGAACCTTTGGCTTCGGCCAATTACTAATAAAGTGGAAGTAATTAAAAATTTGTTACCCTAGCGATCAATAACCAAACGCTGTTGCGAGCTGAACAATAACTTGAACAACCTTCTGAGTCTCTTCCAGTCCGACTAATGAAACGCTGCATAAACTAAGCTGAGTCCTGTAGTTCAGAAGGCTTCAGTCTAAACCAGAAACACTGACACACCTACTGTGTTGGCTCGACTTTTTCTGCTTTTTTGCGCCCTTCTTTCCCTGTGGGATCTCATTACGATTCAGCAACATAAGGCAGCTGACCTTCCAGTTCCTCACTGACTCAGTTGTGTGACCTTCCAGCGAAGAACACGTGGAGTGTGGTGAGTACAGACGGAGCGCTGGTCCAAGGCGGCTACGGCCACAGCAGCGTGTTTGACCCCAGCACCAGAGCCATCTACATCCACGGAGGCTACAAGGCCTTCAGTGCCAACAAGTACGGGTTGGCGGGAGACTTGTACAAGTTTGATGTGGACAAACGGAAATGGTAAGGGTTTTCTTTTAAAGAAAATAAACAAAAATAATGTGACTAAGTGTGGAAGTCAATAGAAAAGTCAGCTGTGGTCCAAACCACCATCTCTGTATTTTTGCTCAGGACCATTCTGAGAGATAGCGGCTTCTTCCGCTACCTTCACACGGCGGTCATAGTGAGCGGTGCCATGCTGGTGTTTGGAGGAAACACGCACAATGACACGTCTATGAGCCACGGCGCCAAGTGCTTCTCCTCGGACTTCCTGGCCTACAGTTTGGGTAAGTAACACCCACACAGCAGTATCGGCACAACTATTTGTCATCTTTCCATTTATACCAACTGAAAGTTTACAAAACCGCTGAGTAAATTTTGAACTTATCCAGTAAAAATAATTTAGGGGAAGCTAAGTTTGCCAAATGTTTTCAAAGTTAGCAAAAACACTAAAGCACTAAACAAAAAAAAGGTCCACATTTTCTGTTCACCCATTTGTCTCTGTTTTAATCATTTAGCTGAGTTGAGATGAAACAGAATCATTTCTAATCATTTCTTACATTTCTACAAAGACCTTTAAGAAGAAAGGCCTTGTTCTGCCACGCTGTCTTTAACAGGGTTTGAAACCTCATCTTGGCTTCTTGCCTAATGGCTCAATCATTCTAATCTGACTTTAAAACCCTTCTCCTGAAAGCAGAAATTATTTTTTTAGTTTAAGAGTCTGAAAAGCAACCATTACACTATCTTCCCACCAACCAGTTGTTTTGACCTCTATTTTGTTTGATCGTTATACATATAAATGTGTTAAGGTTGCTCAATGCTACGCTGACTTCAGGGTTAAATAAGTATATTATATTATTATGCTCCAAAACAGCTTGCTCAAACGGCTAAATGCTCTTCTTATAGGTTTATTTATAGCCTTTTCACAGGCGGCTATAACAATAGTTGACAGTTTAGCGTGATCCAAACTTTCCACAGTAAACGATTCTCATTATTTTATCAGCCTACAAACGTTGTTGTAGGTTGAGTTGGCCTCATTTTGCCGCACTGTCATAAATGGCTCGTTAATTGGAGGCCGGAGGCTCATGGGACATCGGCCAGATTTCCCCAGAGGCTGCAGCGCGCCCAGGGGAAGTCCAGGCTTTTCTGTGTCATTAGAAAGTTTGACTGACAACCAGTGCAGTTTGTAGCTGAGCGTCCTCTCTCTCATCTGGGCTGCCACTCACCACTGAAACTTCCCAGAGGAATTGTGACTTCTGCTTCTCTACGGCTGAGGGAATCATTTAACGACTCTGTAATGAGTTTAATATTTGTCCTGACCCTTAGCTTTTCGCTCCCACCCTGTCCTCTGTGTTATATATATATATATATATTTTTTTTTTTTACAAGAAGAACGAAAGTCGACTCTATAAATTAGCTCACCTCGACCAGCTGCAGAGTTGTTGGCAGCAGCACCTTTGGTAATTGTTGGGTAATTACATTTGAGATGGGCCAAGTCCAGAGAGCTAATTCCCCCTTGACTCCCCCCACTTTTAACAAGCTGAACTCAATTAAAGGCTAGAATTTACAGGTCGCCCCGTGTCCTGACATTGTCTACTGCTGTTGTAATGAATCCCCGCTCAGAGGGACGTTAGTCTGTCCCATCTGCAGTACCTTGTTGCGACAGCAGATGGCACTGGCTCTTTGTGGATGTGGCGCTCTCTCTCCTCTGGGAGGCCATGATGACTTGTGCTCACAGAGTGTGATGGATGACATGCAGTGAGTGTGAGCCAGTGTTCTGCTGCTGTGCCCAGTTGCCACAGGGTTGTTCAGAACCTGACAACATGGAGTCTTTGAGCTTTTTCAGGGGCCTCTTTTCCCATAAAACATGTTTTGCAGTCACTTTTCAAGACATCAGCCATCTCCATCTACAATAACTATTTGAGGAATTTGAATTCATATGAGTTATAGCCATAGTTAATTTCCCTTTGGGGTCAATAAAGTAGTTTTAAATTTGAATTTAGTTTAATTTAATCTGCTCTGACCTAATGTTACTATTCTGCTGGGGGGAAAAAATGACCCAAAACCTGGTGGATAAATGTGGAAACTGTCCACAAAAATCTTAATGACCAAATCTCGGTTTACATTGATTTGCAAAAGTATTCACACCCCTTTAATGTATTCGTATTTTGTTATCAAAGCCGCATAGTTCTGGCTTCCAGACCTAAAACTCACAAACTCCACTCCTCTCATCTTGTCTCGACCACTTCTCCAACGCTCTTTGACTCTGGTCGCTATGGTAACGTTTACATATCCCTTCAAAATAAGATATGCAACAAAAACGAGCATTTTTACTTTTGTGAAAATTTTACTTCACGATAAATAATGGGAGTCCAGAGCTTGTTTCTCTGTAACTAAACGGTCCCTTCTGGGAAACAATGACACCCGAAGTGTTACTTATGCACAGGGTGCTTGGTCTCTATGTGGCAAAGCAGTTTGAAGGCTTCATTGCCTCACTAATGAACCGGTCACCATATCATGCAGAGTGGGCTTGGAATGTGGGAATCACCTACTGGGGTAAATCCATTCTCCTCTCTCTTCTCTGAGCCTTTTCCCTTCGCAAATAAACTTTCCAAAGAATCAGAACTGTTTCTGACTCATTTTGCTGCTTGTGGCTCAATGTTGGCGCGCAAGACGTAATCGAGAGAATCCGGTTAGAGGATTTTCAAAATAAAAGATCCTCCAGACTAAAAAAAATCCTCCTTTTCCAAAAGGATGTTTCAAAGCATCAGAGTCACTGCTATTTAAGAGACACAGCAGCTCAGTCAAAGTCCAGACCTAAATCCAGCTAAGAAGTTGTGGCAAGTCTTGAAAATCAGTGCTGGGACACATTTACAATCCAAAGAGCTGTTTTTGCCCTCAATTAAGATAAATGAAACTCGTTTAGCAGCGCAAATGTTTCATTAACCTTTTGAAAAAAAACAACAAAAAAAATTTCCAGCTGATATTTCTGAACGATGTACTTTCCAAGAGCCGTCTTTCTCACCTCATAGACTTGTTCTTGTTCCCACAGGATGTTGGCTGAAGCCTCCCTCAGTGTCTTGAACACATTTCTTCATCATTGTTAGGAATAAATTCAGTCCTTTCTCCCTGCACCGTTAACTTTATTCCATTGTTAACCTCTCAACTTCCCTTCATGTACACTTTGTTCTTTTTTTCAATTTCCGTTTGACTCCAGGAGAAGACTTGCTAAAGGTCTCTCTAAGCAGCCGAGGTGGATCCTCCCACCTCAGGAAACACACGATTGAACGTGCGAGAGCAGGCCGTCGCTCTGACCTCTGCTTCTTCCTTTTCTTGTTTCAGCCTGCGACGAGTGGACAGTGCTGCCCCGACCGGACCTCCACCATGACGTGAACCGCTTCGGACACTCCGCCGTCTTCAGCGACAGGTATGTCTTCATTACTACAAATAAGACAAGAAAAGAAAAATAATCGTGTTTTTATTTATTAAAGCTGCAGTACGTAACTTTAATGAAACATGTATTTTTTTACATATTTGTTGAAACTGCCATCATGCCACGACAGAAACAGGTAATCTGTGAAAAAATCAAGCTAATCTGCCTTCTGCTAATGCTAACTAGAAACAACCAATTAGAGCCAGGAGGAGGGACTTTACTACAATCAGTGATAACGTAGTTACTTTGAAAAAGTAACTTTAATCGGATTACTGATTATTCCTTGAATAAGTAACTTGGCTAGATTACTTATGGCTTGATTTGGAAAGTAACTAAGTTACATTAAAAGTAACTATTTTAGTTACTTTCAGCAGCTGCTAACGACAACGCTCCACCACCTGTGAAAATCACATTGATATTTGCCAAAACTTAATTGCAAGTTATTTTATAATGGTAACATCAACAATGTATCTCCACTTATAAGAAGGAGAAATTGTTTAATGGTTACAACAATACAAAAAAAAAAATTGTAATTTGTGGTTGTTTTTGTTTTTTTTATGTTTCTATTGTTTGGAAAACTATAAATAGGATTTAAGACCCTTTACTCCGCTCCAGCGTCCAGGTTGTGCACAGCCCTGTGTTTGCTGTCACAGCGCTTCTCCTGTGGCTCCACAGCTCAGATGGCTACACAGATTTGTGACGCTCATCTTAATATTAATAATTATAATGACGTTTAGTGGCACAACTTTACCGACTCATTCATTCGTGGCTGTTTTCACATTCATTGCGCTGTTCATATTAGTCTCGATGTTTGCGGTTTTCTGGAGCGTAAAGCGGAGCTCAACGTAATTCATATATTAACTTGACATTAACAAAGACACAGCGGGACGGATCATCTGGGAAATGATGGACAGGGAGAGCCTGAATAAAACTAACTGGATGTCAGACAAATTCTGGGGTTTATATCAGCTTATTTCCAAGCCCATAAAACGCAACCCGCGACTCATTAAATCTGAGAATTTAGAAAAAACAAGCCCAAAGCTGCTTATAATACTTGGACTTGGCAAGCGAAACTCAAAATAGCTCCTGTTTTTCCAGCAACAAAATGCGCAGATCCCTCCATTGTTTATGTTCCTGTCGCTGCTGATACTGTCGCATAGACACTCCCCAAGGCTCTGTGGGTAGTCGTCTTATGATTGGAAGGTTGTAGGTTCGATTCCAGCTGCCTCCTGCCACATTTAGCTAGCATAGCCTCTTGTAAATGCTAAGGCTAGTCAGGCTAGTCAGCATAGCCACAGATAACAAGTAATAAACTGTTTTCTTGTAAGTGGTTTCCATGCCAATAGCACATTTAGCAGCGAGTACATTAGAGTGATTTCTAGCGCTAAGAATCTCCTCTTGTCTCTGATTGGTTGATTTTGGTGCATTTCTTTAGATGTCAGTAGCAGCTCAGGGATGACTTGGAGAAGATCGATCTTTTCAAACTGTCTCACATTATACTGTCATGATGTGGTAACAGTTTTAACAAGTATTTTAAAACTATTTATATATATTTTAAAAGTTACATACTGCAGCTTTAACTCTGGTGTTTATTTGCATTTAAAGAAAAGCAAACCTGCTCTGATCCCTTCTTGTTGATTTTCACTCTTGTTAGTGCTCCAGCACAACGTATTTAAAGATGCATCTACTCTACATTTTGGCAAACAATCTTCCATAAATTCGAGGCGGTGTCTCAAACAGAAAACATGTTTGTATCCAGAAAAAAAGACAAAAGCGCGCTTGTCATTTGGAACACATCACAAAATGAGTACGACTTTGTGATCGTTTGGAGCCAAAATGAAAACTGGCTAACTTGATTTATTAGCCATCCCGATGAGGAGTTACTTTGAAACGGAGAAGCAGCAGTGGGAATGTGACGGACATGGTGCTGAGTCCTAAAACAATGACTCCAGGTTTGTCTGAGAGACTGCCAGCCACATTGAATTATACATCCTCTTGCAGAGAACACATCAAATATTAACACAAATCCCCAGCTGTGTTCCAGTCACTCCTTCAAATGCATCTGCGCCTTCAGGAGGTGGTGAAATATTTCAGCTGATCACATTGTCACAGTAAGAAAGTGAAGACGGAAACAAGTTGAAAAGAAACCCGAAGGTAAAAGCAGCTGCACAGGAAATAGGGATTAATAAACGTCACCTGAAAGTTATAAAGGGGAAACTTATTATTGAAAGAGTCGATGATGATTAAATGTGTGAATTTTTATGCGGTGTAGCAGTAGAGTGGGCGCTGTTTGGGGTTTGATTCCCGACATCAGGGCTCTGCCCTTTTCCTGTCTGAAACACTTCAAATACTCGGCAATAGTGGCACAATATAATTGAAAAAATGTATATACAAATTTGTATCACTTTCAAGGTCATTTCCTAGTTGTATAATCACATTAATAATAATCACAGTAATAGTTGACACCCTATTGGTTGGTGGTTTCATACAAGCGAACTACTAATTTTCCTTGTTTTCTGATTGGCTGTGCACTGCAAAAACACAAAATCTTACCAAATATTTTTTGTCTAGTTTCTAGTGCAAATACATTAGTTCAATTGAAATAAGGCAGATCTAACTTGTTAGTAGTTTTTCAGGAAGATATAGGAGCTGGCAGATTAGTTTGATTATAACAAGACATTTTCCCATAAGGAAAAAAAAAACTTTGGTAGTATTATGGAATTATTTACTTCATACAAGTTTAGTTTGCACAATTAAAATACAGATTAAATACATTAAGAATAAATAATAATTATCATTATTATATAGAATATATATAGAATATATTTGATTGTTTATATGGAATAAACAATCAAAACATTAATTTAGACGGCCGTCAAATTTATAACTTATCCATTTATCTAAATGTTTTACTTTGTGCAGATCCTAATCTTTGCAAGAAATTTTTAATTAAGTTTCAAATGAAGGTTTATATAAAACCTTCATCCAAATTGTATAGATAAAAATAATATAATCCAATAATAATCCTCCACCAGTTGATCATAAAGAAATTCAATCAAATAGAATAAAACGAACATAAAAGTATCCATGGAAATACTTTTCCATGAATACGTAACAATGTAAAAGTGACCATCATAATTCTTTAATTACGTGCCGTTTTAAATAACCTTTAAACTCTTTTTCAGCTCCTATATCTTGTTGATATAGGAGCTGTATTTATTTTTGTCTGGACCACTTTACAGTAAGGTTCCCCTTATAGACGGCTAATAAGTAGTTTACATGTTTATCACCTCATCTATGAACACTTTATATATCAATAATAACTGTTTATTATGCATTAGGTGTGAGAAGGAGACTGTATGCTAAAAAAGGAAGTGTACAAGTTGTGCCTATAGGAGTCTGAAATGTTTAGTATAACAACTGTAGATGAAATATGTAGGTGAACAGATTTGGCTCAGTATGTGGCTTCTCCTCCTCATCCTTAATTAATGCATGCATAATAAACAGTTGTTAATGATGCATAAAGTGTCTCGAGATGAATTAATAACATATCCATGTAGCGTACAAAGAAACTAGACAAAAACAACTTGGCCAAATTTTTCTGCACTTCTACCGGTGCGGCAGAATAAAGACCAGAAGACGGACATGTTCACTAACAGAGGGGTCATCATTCAGGTCAGGGCCTCCTCTAGAGGGCACTAGGTGGTTGTTATCTGGGCTCATAAGAAGGAAGTTGAAGGATCGCTAAAGCTGGACCTTTCCTGTCTCACCTCTCCTTGTTCTCCTCTGCCCTCTGCCCTATGACCCCACCATCCCACAGCGTCATGTACGTGTTCGGGGGCTTCAACAGCCTGCTGCTGAGCGACATCCTGACGTACACCTCGCCCAGCTGCTCGGGCTTCTCCAGCCCGTCGTCCTGCAGCCAGGCCTGGCCCGGGATCCACTGTGTGTGGAACGGTAGCCTGGGGGTGTGCCTGCCGTGGGAGGGCAACAGCTCCAGCGCCGAGCCACAGCAACAGCAGCAGCAGCTCCCAGCCTCCTGCAACACCAGATCATGTAGGAGCAAACATGTTTTCTCTATTTTGTTGGACATGTCAGACAGGACAGGAGATGATACAGAGGGATGGCTCAGCTGCATTTTCTCTGCTTTGTTAAGCTTGCTGTTTGTTAAAAAGATAAGTACATTTAAAAAATCTCCATCCTCTGCCTCTACTGGAGGTTTATTTTAAATGACTGTGGTACTGAGAAGATCTTAAAGGGGCAGGATTATGTCAAATCAACTTTTTTGAGCTGTATTTCATGTTATAATGTTATTCCCTCATCAAAATCATACCTGGAGTGTTGCTTGAATTTTTTCATGCATATTTGAGAAGTTCTTTAATTTCCATTGCAAGCTATGCAAAATGCCTGGGTGGTCCTAGCTCTGCCTTCCAGAACGTTACTTTCCCACTAAGCTCCTTCAGACTGGCAACCAGCAATTGGCAAACACCTGCTAGAACTGCACATCAGCTGTTCCCTATAAGAGCTACGTCTCAGTGAAGTGCTGTTAAAAATGTTGTTAAAAGGTTAATAGAGGATCCATGTTGTGACAACACATGTACACCACACTTTTCAGATTCTTTGCGAAAGAAAAATTCAAGCCATTTATTACTTACACCTCACTAAAGAACTATTTTGTATTTTTATCATTTGAAACTTAAACTATTAATTGCATTCAAGTGGATTTGAGAGGACATTTCAATTAAGATTCAAATTAAAAATGTTATCTCTCAACTGGAAGTGAACTATTGCTTTAGATCTGCTTTTAGCTGCAACAAAAATAAACATAGCTTCTTCTTTTTTTCTTTTTTTTTAAGATATTCATTTTACTTTATCTTTATATCAATCTTTTCTGTAATAAAGTCTTCTCTCCATAGCAACAGAAGTAGTGATGCGTCTGTCTTAACTGTTGCAGATGCCGATAATGAGAGGTGTGAGCAGTACACAGACTGCTACAGCTGCACGGCCAACACAAACAGCTGCCAGTGGTGTTCGGGCCAGTGTGTGTCTTTGGGAAGTAACTGTACCGCTGCTACGGTATGAAAACACACACACGCGAGCGCACATACATACACGTTTATGCACACACAAGCACAGAGGTGTTTTCTTGTTATCAGGGGTCCCCAAGGGCTACAATCCTGCAGCTTTTAGATACATCTTTGCCCAAACACACCTGGATCAAATAAACTGCTTGTTACCAGCTGAATGAATGCTGGTGAGGTAATTCAGACGTTTTGGAGCAGAGATGCATCTAAAAATTGCAGGACGGTGGCCCTTGAGGACTGGACTTGGGACCCCTGCTTTTCATTGACTTCCATTCATTTTCTGCAGCATAACTCAAACCCTAAACATCGCATACGTAACCCTCACCAAATATCAATTCACACCTTATGAATTGACATTTCATAAGGTGAAATGAAATGTCAGGGTTAACCTCTAACCCATAAACAGCCTTTCTCCTCGTGGGGACGACACACACACGCACACATGTTCTTGTACTTGTATCCAAGCAAGGACTTTTCATTGACCTCTATTCATTTTGGTAGCTGCAATAGTCTGCCTAACATTAACCTTAAATAAAACTTAATTCACACCACACCTCTAAACATAACCAATAGAGCACCAGTAAAATTGCAAGAAATGAGCTCCTCACTTTCCACAAATGACTTCCTTTTGTAGGTAAAACTGGTGAAAGTGGTCCTCTGTGTATATTACATGCATATTGTACATTACTACTGAGGAAAAGCCCTAACCACAGCATGCTGCCGCCACCACCATGTGTTCAGGATGACGTTAGTTTTTTTTACTTGTGTCCAAACTGTAGTTCTAACAAGTTACAGCCATTAAAGCCCTGTTAAATTACTTGGAAAAAATGTGTGAGATGATTATTGGTGATTTATACTTAGTCACTAACTTTGGCGAGGGAAGAAAAAAAAGAGAGATCATATTTTACTGACATTGGTCCATTTTCCGTCTGCTCACAAAGGGACTGTAGGCGTGATGAGAATGCCAAGGATACAGTCATCCTGCAGATTACAAAGAACTGAAGTCCTTCAGAGCCATTGAAAAGTTCATCATCTAGATTTCTCTTTTACAGCTTGTTTTTTTTTTTTCTTCTTTCATTTTTTTTCCTGAGAATCTCTGTGATGAGGCTGGCTGCCTTACAGACACTACTGCAGCTGTTTACGGCTGAATGGATCTTTAAGACGTGGCCATTTAGTTAGCTGATGCTGATTAGCTTCACCATCTTCCAACTTCAACGCCACTGAACTCACTCAGGTCTTTGTCCCTTTCCGCTGCCGTTGTTGATGAGCTTTCGTTGATTTCCTCCATGATTTACTTCACCTTGTAAACCGGGCTGCGTCAGGCGTGAGCGACGATTAGCGCTGCGACTGATGGCGCGCCGAGTCGCTCGCAGCACCGGATCTGATTTGTCGCCCCGCGATCAAATCAGTCCTCATTTAGACGCTGTCAGACACACAGATGCACCTCGTACGTCTCCCCCTCCCCCAGGCGTGCTCTATCGTCTCTTAAACATTTCATAAATAAGAATCAGCTTTTCTATTCTGTTTTATGATCATCTAAAAGGGATTATTAATGCTCTCCAAACCCCTGCCATGAGCAGTGTTTCTCTAAAATGAATGTTCATCCAGTTTTAAAGAACAAATTGATGCTAACGCTTAACATATGTTGTCCTTCTGCTTTTTTTTTATTCTGTTTTGTTCCTCTCAGGGGTCCATAGCGGAGTATGATGTTTGCCCCAAAGACAACCCCTCATATGTGTGCAATAAGAAAACCAGCTGCAAGAGCTGCTCTGTGGACCAGAACTGCCAGTGGGACAATCGCAACCAGGAGTGTATCTCACTGCCAGGTAGTTCTGAAGTTCACTTAGTTTGAAATATTGACGTTATAGCCTGAAAGTGAACAAATTAGTCTTGGTAAAAAGAACGTCTTCATGATTAAATGAGTCAGGGTTTAGCAAAAATGTGTTGGAACTACTCAACAGGCTCACATTGTCTGCAGATATATTGTTTTTTTGTTGTTGTTTTTTTTTTCTACAAACTGAACCGTGACTTCTCCTAACAGCTCTACTTTGGTTTTATTTGTCCAGGGGTCATTGTTCCAGAAGTCTTATGAGTCATTCAGAAGAAAATGTCTTTTTTCTGTTTAGAAAAAGGAAGCTTTCTAATGACGGCCCTTTCCATCAGCTCCTGCTGGATTTGTTCAACTACTGTTTTCTAATTTCTCTGGCTGTGTTTACATTACAAATGTGCGCAAATCTTTGTCTACATTCTGTTGATGTAAAAAACAAAACATAATCTCGCAACTGCAGTTTCCATTAAATAAGAAGCCAAGTTAAAATCAAGCATGACTAAACTTGTTCACGTGATAAAGTGGTTATTTGTTTCCAGTCATGGTGCCAGCACTCATCATCTATCAGCCAATCAGAGGGGCTTGTCTGCTTGGAGCGACAAGCCCCGCCTACTTGGGAGGAGTTACATATGCAAAGTTTTGGAGAAATTGTATTCAATCATTTTACAGAAGAGCTATGGATTCAACACGTTTGAATTAGAAACAACTTTTTTATAAACTGTGTGATGTTTTATGTTGACTGGAACAAACCCCCCAAAAAAACAAACCGTCGTGCTCCTGCGTCTTCCTGTCGTGTTATTTGTGGTTTCCATCAGTAAGTAGCTTCTGGTTGTGACTTGTGTGATGCGATAAAATTGCTTCCGTTGCAGTTTTGCGAAATACATCTATTTCTGAAAAACCACCTCATCCTCAAAAATATTTATCGAAAAATCTTTTGTTTTTTTCCCCAAAATTGCCACATTTCAGTGACGGAAATTTGTTTTTGTACTTTCAATTTTATGGTTAATGAAACGCACTTATTGTCAGAAACTTGTTATTTTTACAATTTCTCCAAGCATTGTTCAGCCTGGAAAGTTTTCCATTGTCCTAATATTTCTCCCCTTCGGACGATGGTCTTCAGGTTGCTTAGAAATTAATTTGACAACGAAAATGCCTAGAATCAGTTCTCATTTTTTTCTTACTGTTCTAAACTTACTTCAGCCTGATTTCACGCTGCGCTTTTCTCAATCCAGCGTCTTTTCTCTCTGCTCCAGAGAACGTGTGCGGCGAGACCTGGCACCTGGTGGGCAACTCCTGCCTGAAGTTCAACACGACCAGCGAGTCGTACGACAACGCCAAGCTGGCCTGCAGGAACCACAACGCCGTCCTGGCCTCCCTCACCACGCAGAAGAAGGTGGACTTTGTCCTGAAGGAGCTGCAGATCATGAACGTCATGGTAAGGCTCGCCGATGATCAACAGATTAGCAAAAAACAGAATATTCCCTGTGGGCGGTAAGACCCTGATGCCACACACGCAATGAGAGAGGAGCCGATTTCAGCAGAACAGCGGCGGTGTTTGATTGGCTCCAACAAGAGGGAGACACGACAAGGGTTTTCTCTTCTAACGTTCCATTCATACTTGACAAGTGAGGCGCTTTCCAAAATTTGCCTTCAAGTATGTATATATTATTTTTTCTGTTGTGAGTTTTCTTTGTCAAGTTGTTGGATCAGTGAGCATGAAATAAGTTTCAAATGAACAGATCTTTCCCTCCAGAGCTCAGACATGTTTCATTTGATCAATCTATTAGAGTGGAAACCCAGAAATCTATCCCAGCAACCCGCTAATCACTTACAGGATGCGTTGGCTTCTTTGACAGTGGGGAAAATATTTATTTAATTTTTTTTTTCATTGTTTAGCTTATTGTTTGCTCTGCTTTTTGAATCTTTTTTTTTTAAAACCCTCTTGAACTTTTTTTATATTTGTCTTACTACAAAAAGAAAGCTTTGACTTATTGGGGTTTTCTGATGAATCAACACAAGATAATTCATAAAAGAGAAGTAGTAGAAACTGGGGGAAAAAAATGGCTTTCAAACATTTTTCTAAATGGCAATCTGAAAAAGTGTGAAGTCCATTTGTTTTTCTTTTGTGTAAAATCTCTCAAACTCTCAGATTGGATTCAATTAAACACAGATAAACTCACATTTACTAATCAAATGTCTGAAGACTGAAGTTGCACTTGGTTTTATTAGTGAATATCAGAATAAAGAAGGCTGAATATAAAATTACGCCACACCTTTTTGTTTTTTTTGGCGAGCGTGAAAAATGTCTCACAAAATTCCAGTCACTTACATTTCTATTTGTTGTGACGACACAACAAAACGTGAACATTTGAGGGGAAGCAGGAAATTACAATACCAGTCTCAAAACTGGTCTCCTGAATTAGTTAAAACTGTTTGAGAGGAAAGTGAAGAATTTATAAGAAACGAGAAAAGAGCACAAAGCACATGCAGTGTGTATTTTTGGTTGTTACTATTATTATTATTTTTTTAGCTCTAAGTGTGCACAAAGGCGGTTGAAAGACTTCCTCCTGTGTGATGTTGACGTCGCCTTTTCCAAGGATTATTCTGCCAGGATCAATCAATCCGACCTCTGGAATTACATTCAGCCCTACTGTAATTTGTCTCTCTGAGAAAGCCTGCACTTTTTTTGACATGGCAACATATCTGCAGACTAGACATGGGTTTAAGTTTGAGAGCCCTTCAAGTCAGGTGAAATAAACCTGCCTTATTCCAGATAAATGACTGCTCTGTCGTTTTTCCTCTCCCCTCTCCTCCTTCAGTCAGGGTGCAGCTGTTTTCTGAAACAAACAAACAAAAAAAAAAAGCAGATACTTGTCAAGTAGTAGTAGATATTCTATTTATTTACATTAATGTAATTGGTGGGAATCTGCCATCATCATAACAACGATAGATTTTTTTGTTTATGGTATCAAATGAACTGAACATGCAAAACCTGGACGTATAGTCAAATCTTTCCACTTGATTCATCAGTACAAGACAACAATGACTCCCTGGGTGGGGCTGAGGAAAATCAACGTGTCCTACTGGTGCTGGGAGGACATGTCGCCCTTCACCAACACCACCCTGCAGTGGCTGCCCGGCGAGCCGAGCGACGCCGGGTTCTGCGGCTACCTGGCCGAACCGGCCTCCAGCGGGCTGAAGGCGCAGTCCTGCATCAACCCAGTGAACGGCAGCCTGTGTGAGCGACCCGGTAAGCTTTCGACGTTAACACAAAGCCAACTCGGACTGCCCAACCATTAAATGTGCGTTTATACATTAAGAATTCATTGATTTCAGCTTTCTGTCTGACCACCAATCTTTAACAAGTCTGATCTACTGTTTCCGATTTTGGCCTATGTCTTTTTTTTTCTCTCTCTCCCAAAATGGACAGTAGCTAATTTTCTGTCTTTTGCAAAGGTAGATAAGATCGGTTTCACATATAAATATCGGTAGATTGCCTGTCATTTGAAATCAGCTTGTCACAGTTGCATAGTTTCTGCTGACTGATAAATTGTCCCAGAAGTTATTGTGATAAACCATAATATCGTTGTTTTAAGACAGTTTTGAATTAATATGATGGTAAAGGTGGAATAATGCAGGAAAACATTCTCAAAGGTCAGTAAGCTTTAAATTCTAATGAACATTTAACATTGAAACTGGAAGACATTTTAAGACACCAGAAGAAGATTTTAGTTTCAAAATCAATTTTTAAAAAATTAATTTTTAATTTATCTTGCGATGAATTAGTTAGTTGGTTATTGCAACATCTATTTATTTAAACGGTGCAAGAACTTTTGCTCATTTTGTCAAAAAAATACAGCCAAGAATTTTCTAAAGTATGGCATTGAAATGAAGTAATACTTTCCACAGGTATCATACATAAAATCCTACTAAAAGAAAATAATTTGGTATTAAGGGAGAAAAAACAAATCCTCATTCAGTCTTCTGTTCATCTTTTCCAGAGGCGAATCGGCTCTTAACCCTTCTCTTCATGCTCTCTCCTCTTAGCGAACCACAGCGCCAAGCAGTGCAAGACCCCCTGCGCCATGCGGACCACCTGCAGCGAGTGCACCAGCGGCACCTCGGAGTGCATGTGGTGCAGCAACATGAAGCAGTGCGTGGACTCCAACGCCTACGTGGCCTCCTTCCCGTTCGGCCAATGCATGGAGTGGTACACCATGAGCAACTGTCCACGTAAGACGTCTCAATACTAACACCATTGGAATTCTTAGCCACGCTGCAAAGTAGAAAATGTTCAGTCCCAAAATAATTTCCCCATAATCACATTGTAGTATAGAACGCAACAATGTGATTTATCCTGGTAATCCCCATCTAATCTCCTCTGCTGCTCTGTACGTTCAGAATCAGCAGAAAACATGAGCTGGATCTCACTGATGATTTTTTTTTTTTTTTTTTGGCACTTTTTAATGGATCGTCTGGTTTGTTTGGAGTTCATTTGTTAACATAGTGAGGTGAGAATAAGAACTGAACCCAAGTGTTGCTGTGCTTCTAAAACACCTGAGTTACGTCGTGCTGTATAAAAGACAAAGCTCAGGTTTTGTTGTCATAAAGGGGGCGATGAGTTCCCTGAAACAGGCAGAAAAACCCTGAAAGATTTCACCCCTGAAAGTGGGGAGCAGGGTAAATTTCTTCAGACTGTGGGGTTTCCCCTAGAAAACCTTCTAGACCCGATGGTAGGGGGCGCTAGGGCTTTAAAAAAAAAGGTTAAAAGTCACAAAAATTCAGAAGTTCAGTGGCCAACGTCAGGTGGAGAAACGGCGGAATTGGTACCTACTGCCCAGTTCAATGTGTCAACTATAAACCTACTTTACCCATCTTTACTGTCACTGTTACTGGTGCACAAAAACCCTTTTTCAAATAAACTATTGACAGTTAGTCTGGTGGGGCAGCCATGGTAATTGAGCCCCTCTGAAAACTGTTGTGTGAGTGAGACACAAAGGGGGAGACAAAATTTTATCTCTGTTTTGAGTTGGACTCAAACAGAATTAACCAACTAACTCTGTCAGTTGGTTACGAGCTGCGTTAATAGTGAAAGGAAGCAGTAGCCTTTGCGACGCATTGCAATGCTCTCCTATGCTTTGCTATGGCAGGCCCCGATTGAAATGTGGCATCGTAGCCTAAATGCTCTGTAACTGTAAGTGGCGCTGTTTTTGTGTTTTGCTCCAGCTGAAAACTGTTCGGGCTACAGAACATGCGGCCAGTGTTTGGACCAGCCCGGCTGTGGCTGGTGCACGGACCCCAACAACACGGGGAAAGGCCAGTGCATCGAGGGCTCCTACCGAGGGCCCTTCCAGACATTGGTGCCAGCGCCATCCACCCTGCCCGGTCTGCCCGCCAGCCCCCAGCCATCCCTGAACTCCAGCATGTGCCCCAGCGAAGCAAAGTATAACTGGTCCTTCATTCACTGCCCAGGTAGGAACCAAGGGGTTCTCTGCTGAATGCGCTGCCCCTGTTTTGATTGATTTATTTTTTTGTCATGTATGTTTCAGTTTTACAAAACTGTAAAAAGAAAGGGTTTCTTTTCAAGGCATCTTCTTCTTCTTCTTTTTATTTATTTATTTTTTTGATGTTTCAATTTCTAAAAATTAGACTAGAGACATCAGATTGTCTCTCTCAGAGATTGATTTCTGGAGACCTGGGGAAACTTTAAAAAAAAAAGTAACATCTCAAACAATATTTTTTGTTTGCTTAACTAATCATATTTAGTTAATCAAACTGAATATGATTAACAAATGTTTGATTTGATTTTGTAAATGTGGGTGGAGTGGTTAACCTTTGTTGACCTCTGCCAACACATTATCATTAATTAAAACAATAGCGTCAAAAACAAATAATTTTAGCTGCAAGAATAATTAGTTTAATTTGAAGAATGTGGGGCATGACCAACTCTCCTGTGGTTGGCAGGTTTAGTCAAAGTTTAGGGTTTTGAATGTTTTTATAAGACACCTGAAAGATGATGTTTGGATCATTTGCTGCATGAGAGCCACAGCTTTGACAGACGGCTCCATACCTGTTCAGACCCTCACATAAACATTGTTGTTTGTGTTTGCAAATGAGCGTACAGATCTGTCCGTGTTTGGCCCTGGGGCTGTTTATTGCTAAGCCTTTTCTTTTAGAAAAAAGAAAAGGATTTATTTATTTATTTTCCTCCAGGGATTGTGTGTCTGTGTGTCTGTGACATTAATGCAGTACGCGCTTTGTTTACTCCCCGCCAGCCTGTCAGTGTAATGGCCACAGTCAGTGTGTCAACGAGAGCGTGTGTGAAAAGTGCGAGGACCTGACAACCGGCAGACACTGCGAGAGCTGCATCTCCGGTTTCTACGGCGATCCGACCAACGGGGGCAGCTGCCAGCGTAAGTACCCGTTCAGGTCTGCGCCAGATCAGCCCGTCGGCTTTCCGCCGCACGCACCCTCGTCCGACATGTCACTTTTTTTTTTGCTGTTCATTTTTATGTCTGCTGCTTCTCTGAGCACTGGCGGCTCCTTTTGGGATATTAAAGATTTACTACTTCCACAGCTGATACCGACAGTCACTCAATCAGGCTCCAAATCAATCGTTTAGCAATTGGACAGCCTAATTTTGCTTTCTGGTATATCACTGCTGCTCTGTATGTTGTATATTCTCTTTCTGTCTCCCATTTGATTTATATTTACAAGGGTCTGCATCAGTGACACTTAATCAGTACATTAGACTGTTAAAATGCATCATTTCTTCTTTGTTACTAGGAGTGCAACGGCTGCAGTTTTCTGGCCGATCACAATCTTTCATTCTGATTTTGACAGATTCTTTTTACACACTGTTAGGTGTTTTAAGGTCATCACACACCTTCAATGTTCCAATCCTATTTTATTATACAACAATGAACTATACTCACTTGAACTACGATAGACTGTACTCTTAAATATAAATGAAAAGTTTAAAGCATTGCTATCCAAAGCTGCTAAATTAACTGAACAAGAAGAGTTTTATTTTTCACAATTCAATTAAAATTTTTCTCCCTCCCTTTGTCAAAGCTGTGCAAAAACAGACTGGCTAATTTTCAGACCTTTGCAGAAGTATTTAAGATTGGTGGAAAAAAACGGTTTCACAAACAAGTATCAGTTAATCACCCTAAATTAAGGAATTTGGGCCGAGCATGAAGATAAACACTAATCATAATCAGTGGTTCTACTAATGCTAAAGCAATTACCAACCAAGAATTTAGCAGAAGCTAATGCTAAAGCACTAGCTTCATTTAAAATTGTATCTGCCCTGGAAAGACTAGAACCTTCTAGAACTGATTTAATTTTCACTTTAGAATTCACATTTCTTATAATGTGCTTAGATATTGTATTTATGTTTACATCTTCCACTGTCTGTGTTTTTATTTGATATATTTTTGTTAAAGTAAAGTTATTGTGGGTGGAGGAAAGAGAAAATGAGGAAATGGAAATCCTGCGTAAACATCCGTGACTTACTTCAAAAATAAGAGCATGAAGATAAACAAAATTTTGCTTTATCATTAGCACATTGCATGAAAAATGCATTTGTAGATCTGCGACTCATTGATGAAATCCATCCTATAGAATTAAATTTGAGTGCTTGAAGTATTGAAGCAGACGTACTCTTGGTGAGTAAATGTTGTTTCAGAAGAAATGGAGCCCTCATCGTGACTCTTCCTGGTTTTTCTCCAGCCTGTAAGTGTAACGGCCATGCCAGCATGTGCAACCCCAGCAATGGGAAATGCTTCTGCACCACCAAAGGCATCAAAGGAGATCGATGCCACATGTGAGTTTCACTTTCTGCTTCTTATGTCATTTTATAGCTTAAAACCACAATATTATTTCACCATGTTTCCTTTATATGTTTATATATTTCTGTCTGATAGATGTTCTTTTGAATGCCCTTCCTGCGCTGTGCGGTGTTCGTTTCAGGAAGCAGGATTTGAGTTTCACAAGGCTCTGTAGTTAACGTGACATTTGTCAAAGTATTCATTTCGACTCCTTGAGGTTTTCACAAAAACCATCCTTATGTATTCGATTGGGATTCTGTTACAGACAGACACTAAATAGCTGATAAGTGGAATGACAATAGATTTTAGAAGTTAAATTCCTGCTCTTGGGAATTCTGGATTGTTTCAAAATGCTGAAAAACCAAGTTTAGTCTGCTTTTTGTTTGTGAAATTGTATTTTGAATAATTCTGTAATTTTTCTGTCTTTAAGAAAAGGCAGGCACTGCACTACCTGATTATAATCAGTATTAGACGTGATTAAAAGAAAATACTTCAGCATTTAAAAACCAGCAGATTTTCACCCCCTCCCAGGAGAAATGTTCTTACTGCTTTTTTCTGAACTCCTTCAAAGTCATGTATTACTTTTGGAATGACATTATTTTAAGATCTAAACTATCCCACCTAAATATTAATGAGCCTAAAAGACTCCTTAGTCTTCTGATCATTTTCTGCCTTTTATCGTCCGTCTGGCCTTTATGATTATAGGACTTTGGAGAAAACCATTAAAAGCTCCAGATAATGACTGTATGAATGGCCGTCGGTATGAAAATGAGGTCGTATTTGTCCCGTTTCTGCGGAAAAATGTTTCCAGTATGTTTCCCCTCGGCTCCATTGTTCCCCCGTTCACCAGCATTGTGATGTTAAATCAGCAGACAGAAAAGTCAACCCTCCTTTCTGTTCTCCTTTTGTTTCATTCGATCCATGCTAACCACCAACCTCCCATTTCGGCTCACCTTTTCTCCACCTTTGTTTTTAAGGTGTGAAGTGGAGAGCCGTTACCAAGGCAACCCCCTCAAAGGGACATGCTACTGTAAGTGTAACTCTTATTATTACCAAATCCTGAAAAAAAAAAAAAAATCTCTCATTCAAGTCAATGCAAAGTGAGTCTTACAGCGAAAATGACAAGAGGAAGATAGATATAGGAGACTGCAGAGAAAAGTAATGGAATATAGATATGATGGCAATAAACAATTTATTTTATTTTTTACAATTTTAATTACTGTAGATTGTCATTTTAACTATATATTACTTTCATTTTTATTATTTTAGATTATTATTTTAAGAATTAGTTTAAGAATACATTTGTCTTATTATCATCATCTTAATTATTTTAGGTAATTTTTCCATTTTTTATTTTTATCCATATTTTTTATTTTGTTAATTATACATATATAAATTATAATTTGACATTTTTTAATTTATTAAGTAAGATATCATTCATAATCTGTGCAATTATTTTATTCTAAAAGAAAATTAGGAATGTATTTCCTTTAGTAATTTTATTATTTTTGTAATACATTTCAGTATTTTTGTTTTATGTTAATTTGGCAACCTGTCTTTTTTTTTTTTTGTTTGTTTGTTTGTTTGTTTTATTTTGGTCCACACTCTTGTACATTATATTTTACAGAAGAGGATTGGTTGCTTGTTTTTTCCCCCCTCCACAGGAATCCTGTTGTAGGAGAATCTGGTGATTTCACGGTTTTGGACAGGACTGCAATGTGATTTAGAAAGCTGTCAGAGATTAATGAACAGGAGTTTCTGTTATCACTGGAATTAAAACTAAGTGCTGAAGCAATTCTCCCGACTGATTGGCAAGTCAATGAAAACCACCCAACAAAAAGTTTAAATTTCCCAAACCCCCCCTTCTCCTGCTGTGAACTTTCCTCACCTTTTTTATTTATTTATTTTTTTTCCCCGTGCCATTTTTAGTCTCACCGGAGTGCGAACAACAAAGACATTAATTGGTTAGTTAAACAGCAGATAATGAAACGGCAGTCGCTTTGATTATCCAGCTTAGTGATCGGTTTAATGATTTAATTTAAAATGAAGTTCTTTGGGTTTTCTTCAGGTTGGGTCGCACATTTAAGAGTTTAGCGTCTGGTTACACTGTAGATGTGTTGCCTCTTAGTGGGAGAGACTTATATTATCCCAGCAATATGAAACAAATGTTACCAGAAGCATTTTTGAGACCTATTAGGCTGCACCCGAAAATGCATTGCCTTACAAATATACACAAACTCCCCTTGAGTTAATACTTTGTAAAAAGATATTTTTCTTCTATTATAAATCAACTTTTGCCCCTTTTTTTTTTTTTTTTTTTTGCAAAAGAAGTTAAGTGCTGTCAAATTTAAGTTAGTGTCTATTCTCAATTATATTTACATCTGGACTTTGTCTAGGCCATTTTGATACATAAATTGTGATGTTTCCATTAAATAAGACATTAAGTTAAAGTGGCACGTGAATAAGCGTGTTCATATATCATTAAAAAACCTGGCAGCAACAAATGTAAACAGTTAAATGAAATGTGGGAGCGACTATGTCTGCGCCATTTTGGGAAAAGTGTATGGATTCAACACGTTGCAAATTTTTATGAAATGTGATGCTGTGAGAGCTCTGATGGAGCCAGCAGCACCTCGTCTATAAACAAAACAAAAACAAAATCTTCCAACTACTTCCTGTCTTCTTTTTTGTCCTTTCCGCCAGTAGTAACATCTGGCTGTTGGTCACGTGACTCCTGTGATTCAAAAAACGTATTTCCATTGCGGTTTTACAAAATGCATCTATTTTGATGCAGGTGAAAACCCACCTCCTCCTTGCACAAAAACCTGCAAGTAACGGTAGAAATCTTCTCTGCCTACCTCATCTGGCACATATCCTCAAATTTGACTAACTCCCCATTTTTAATCATATTACAGAATGCAGTGATTTCCTGTTTTGCGCGTTTGGTGGTGTAAATTTGAAAGACGATTTTTTCTCTCTCTCAGTAATCAGAACTGAAGTCAATCAGTTGGTAAACCAGTATAGAGACACGACAGCTCATATATCAGGAGCTTTTTTTCCTTTTGCTGCTTCCCGGGTCAACCATTGGACATGGAGTTGTGGCAGCAGAATTTCTCCTGAAAGAAGTTTTACCAGTCTGAGGATAAATGTATTTCTCTGTGGTAATTGTTATTTTTCTTCAAAGGTCGGGGCAGGATGAGAAGCATCCTATATATATATATATATATATATATATATATATATATATATTTTTTTTTTTTATATAAAAGCAGAGGGTGCGGCTACACACAGAAAA
>CAEGAD010017123.1:0-199378 GCA_903067055.1 Poeciliopsis paucimaculata | reverse complement strand
CTGATTTAACCCACCAGAACCTCCAAAAGTTCTGATTTAACCCACCAGAACCTCTAAAGGTTCTGATTTAACCCACCAGAACCTCCAAAAGTCCTGATTTAACCCACCAGAACCTCTAAAGGTTCTGACTTAACCCACCAGAACCTCTAAAAGTCCTGATTTAACCCACCAGAACCTCTAAAGGTTCTGATTTAACCCACCAGAACCTCCAAAAGTCCTGATTTAACCCACCAGAATCTCCAGGAGTTGCTCGCCTACAGTTTGCAGTAAATAAATTATCAAAGCTTTTTCCAGTGAAAATATTGAAGAAGTTGTCTTGACTTGCTGTTTGAAGCAGCCAATCAGATGTCAGGTTGATTAATTATGGTTATCAACTAATGATTAACTGATAATCAGCCATTTTGTTAGGAGTTTTCTTTTGTGTGAAAGTGAACGACTGTCTTTCCATAATCTGTAGGGCAAAATGTTTAATAATATCTTGGATTAAAAAATAAAATAGTGAAATTTAAGGATCTTGAGAGTTTATATTTCTAAACAGAACCGCGTAAAGTGCATTGTCCGTTCTGAACCGGACTCTGTTTGGACCGTTTCTCCTCCCCGTTCGGTGTGCCTCCGCCATCTTTAACTCTGTTTTAACAAATTAACCCGCAGCGCCCTCTGCTGCATGAAGGCCAAAACTACAACAATAAGAGATTTATTTCTCAAACATTCACTCTAATAAAACAATATGTATAACATAACATGTTGGACAATGTTTTGTTTCAGTCTGAAGAAAACCCAACGTAAATGATTATTTTATATCGAGTGTTAGTGATGTAGTGAAGCCCGGATCTGTTGCCAGTGCCGTGCTATGAAATCCTCTGATCTTATAAACAATGTTTAACATGTTTTGTTTCTAACTGGTATCTTCAGCTTTTCTTTAAAATGAGCCAATCTTCAGCAGCTTATCCATCATTATTTTTAAACGCATGTTATTTGGTAAGCTAGCTGTCCGGGTCACACTTTGAGCTCATGTCACAACAAATCGTTTCCATGTAGTACTTTATGGACCAATGTTTGAGAAAGACTGGCCTCAGCAGGCATTATTAGTTGATTAATTGTGTTCCACTTACATCTGAGTTTCCTTCATAGACTAACCAAGCTCAGTGGTCGGGTGCTAGGACTCTGTGTTTTGGAGTTAAAACTTGTTTAAAATTGAGAGGAAATTTTAAAATACCACTAATGTTTTATGGAAAGACATTAATAGTACCTAAACACCAACGATAAAGTCTTTAAAAAAGGGAACAATTTTATAAAACTTAAAATAAATATCTGATGTCAAGTTGATTAATGTAACTGAGGGTGTAACTAAAGCCTGGTGGGCTGCCAGGCTGATCATCCACTGGGAAACACAGACACAGGATTTATTCTGTGTCTGTGACATAAACCAGGAGTTTGTTCATGTTTCTTGATTGTTCATGTTGGCCGTCTGTCAGGTGTGGAGTCTAATCGGTTCCAGATTGGGGAGGAGTCGTTCCCGGAGTTGCCCGCTTTGCTGGAGTTCTACAAGGTCCACTACCTGGACACCACCACGTTGTGCGAGCCGGTTGAGAAGTCCAGGAGCGCCCCCGCCCCGCCCGCCGCCCCCCAGCAGCCCAAGGAGCAGGAGTTTGTCCGGGCGGTCTTCAGCTTCCCCGGCAACGACGACGAGGACTTGCCGTTCAAGGTGGGTGACGTGCTGCGTGTCCTGGAGAAGCCCGAGGACCAGTGGTGGAGCGCCGCCAGCCAGGACGGACGCATCGGGATGATCCCAGTCCCCTACGTGGAGAAGTACCGGCCCGGCTCGCCCAGCAACGGCGGCGGGGCCCCCCAGGGGAACCCGCAGGGCGACCCCGGCCTGTACGCCCAGCCCATGGTCAACGCCCAGCTGCCCAACCTGCAGGACGGCCCGGTGTACGCCCGCGCCACCCAGAAGAGGGTCCCCAACGCCTACGACAAGACGGCGCTGGCCCTGGAGGTAGGAGGCCTCCGTCCACATGTCCACACACTGTCTCCCTTCAGCAGCTACACACAGGTCCATTCACTGGATGGTTCTGAACAGAGCCTTTAGAACCGGCTCTATGGCAGGCTGTTATACCATAAAATCACATTACAATCCAGATAACTGAAATTACTTTATGACTTCTATAAGCTAATTAAGATATCGCTGACCAGTATAAGTGACTTCAGATTTACCATTAAATTGTCTGGAAGCTGTAATTCAAGTAAGACGGCAGATAACAATTACTTTAATAATTGATTAGTCTAACAACTAATCTGTAAAATAATAAATTTTTTGTTGATTTTGTTGAGTGTTTGGATAAGAAAATTGGCAAATTTAGCAGCTTTTCTATTTTTCCAATTTTTCATGCTCTTTTACCATAAAATCAGCTTATATTGTAGATATCTGAAATTACTCTGACTAGACATATCAGTTAATGGCATGTATCTAATTATCTTTGTGCAGGAAGCCAAATGTGTGCAGATATTTAACAGTTCAGCTCAGTTATGATAATCAAAATGTAACGGTGTCTCGTCAGAACTCATCTTTAGATATTTACAGCAATGCTGCACTAAATGCAGAATCGTTTTCTTCCTGTTAATCCCGAGGACACAGCAGGAACTAAACATGTAGAGAAAACCTTTTTTAAGTGTTTTAAATGAAACTGTGATTATAATGTGTGGTATAACGGAGCGCTGACGGGAGACCTTCATGGTGCTCCAGCTTGGAACAAAACTCTTTCAGTGATGAACAAACTAACATTGACGTCTGAACCAAAGACCCACAGTGTCATCCTAAAGTCAGGCTATGGCAGGCGGTTTTAACATAAAATCAGTCTGTACAACTGTCTGTCATTACAACCAAACTTCTTCAAAGTGTGGATCCATGCATAAACATTAGCATGCTAACCGATCAGGTCGATTGTTTTCTCACACTGCAGATTTAAGCCTGATTGGTTTTTCATTTACACTTTTTCTGTCCTACCTGCAGCAGGACGAGCCTTCCTGTTAGCTGCCATGTTCCACTCACTTCTATAGAAAACACAGATAAATATTCTGTTTAAAGCAGCTTCTCAATACTGCATGGCAAAAACACAAACTCTTACCAAGCACCTCTGTCTAGTTTGTAGTGCAAATAATTTGAAATAACATAAAAACTAATTTACAAGTAACTTTTCAGCAAGAAATACGATCTTGTTTTAAGTAAATAATTCCTTAATATTGATGAATAAGTCCCAGTTCCATTGGCAGATTATTTCACTTATAACAACACATTTTCCCCTGGTTATAAGTAAAATAATCTCCTAATAGAGCTAAAACTGTTTGATCAATAATGAGAAATTGTTGATTTAAAACAAGCTCATATTTCTTGCTGTAAAGTTGCTTGTAAATTGTTTGTCTTGCGTTAAACGCAGTTGAAACTCGACCGAATTATGCAGTGTGTGAACCTGTCGGGTAGGTTTGGTCGAGTCGTCCCTGGAAGCTGCGTGTGATTCCAGTCCGACAGTCTGGTTTGGATCTGTCTCCTCCAGGTGGGCGACATGGTGAAGGTGACGAAGATCAACGTGAACGGCCAGTGGGAGGGCGAGTGCAACGGGAAGCACGGCCACTTCCCCTTCACCCACGTCCAGCTGCTGGGCGACAGCGAGAGCTGAGCAGAACCGGGCCGACCGGGCCGGGAGGAAGCTCGCCCGCCGTCCGATCTGGACCGGGACCGGCCGGCAGGAGGCAAGTGGGCAGGCCTTCCTGTTGTCTTTGTGGTGGACAGGTTTGAGCCTGGGGTCGGACCGAGGTCGCCTGTTTTCCCCCTTCATCCCAGTTTCAGCTGCTGAGTGGAAAACCAGCTGCATCTCGTTTTGTTTGAATTAATGGTGGGTTTTTTATGATTTTAATATTTATTACCATGTTGCAGATAATTCTGGAGCTAAAGGCGATGTTTGTAAAATGAACATATTATTAATATTATGGGTGTCTTTTTGTACTCTTGATTTTTTTCTATTATTATTGTTTTTGGACCAAACATCTGCTCAGAAGCCTCCAGAAGTCGGGTTCTGGTTCTGTGGCGGCCATCTTGAAATTAAATACTTTAGGCTTATTTTGAACAGTTTTCTGCTCTTTTTGAAACAGAAACATGTAAAAAATATTAAAGTTTCTATCAAACTAAATTTATCATATTTAAATTTAGTTTTCTGGTTTCTGTGGTGGAAGGGAACCTTCACAGGTTTCCCTGGTTTGTGATAAAACGATGCCTCAGTTGAAGAATCATCCCGTATCATGATGCCTCCACCGCCGTGCTTTGGTTCTGCTGGTCTCGGACGGAGCGGATCGTTGTCTCGGTTTGAATCGGAATCACCCACAGTGAGACGGTTTAAAAATGTGAACTTTTTCCCCAGCTTTTGTTTATCTTCTTTAACTTCCTGTGAAGCGCGTTGACGTCCTGCTGACCTGAGGATGAAACTGATCTGAAGCCAGAGGAGGGCCAGTTTCAGGGTTTTTGTTTATCTATGCAAACATTTAAAAAAAGAAAACATCCACAAATTAACACATTTTAAATTATTAAACTTTCAAGTCAGGTTTTTTATTTTTAACAGTCATTCCTGTATTGTAGATTTGTAATAGTACAATAACCCCTAATATTCAAACAAACTTTTATTTTAATGTTTCTGTTTTTTACTTTATTGTTTTTATTCTTTAAACAGAAGAACATAATTTTATGACTTGAAAAGCTTCTATAACAAACATTCATTTTTTATTGGGATAGAAATGGAACATTCTGGTGTTGATAGTACTTGGTAGTTGTTCTCTCCCTGACGCTGGATTAATCCCTAAACTCCTGAATCCACAGATGCAGCCACAGGGTTTCTCCGTCTGCCTTAAAAAACAGCCGATGAATTTCGTTGGGAATATTTCTCCTGACCTCTCACTTTTATATGAACAAATATATCCTGTTTTTATTGCGTCTTACATATTAAAAACACCAATGCTGTATTGACGGATTTCTTCCCCTGTCTTCAGTTTACAGTCTTTTTCGTTAAATCTTAGAGTAAAATGTAAAAAGAGCTATTTTGTACACTACAATAAAACTGTGTTTTATTACAGTGAAAACCACAGCCAGTCTGTACAACACTGCATATACTGAATTAATAAATAAATATATGAAATATTTCTGACTCAGTCGTCCATTCTTATGAGGGCTCCTGGAATCTTGTTTTACCTGAGCTGGAAAGAGTACAAAAATAATGCAACCAGGTAAAAGTACAATTACTTTGATCACATAGTTTAGTTACATACACAGTGATGGCATTGACAGCCTCTCCATGTGGCTGGCTCAGAACATCCCGATCAGTTGCCTCAAAACAACCGTACAGAAGTTCTTCATGTCACAGTGACCATTGTCTCACAGATTGTTTTATACTCATCAGAACAAATTCAAGATGAGAAATACAAGATTGTTCTCACTTTCCCAGAGAAGGTCTTTATTTATTTTTTTGGAAATGGCTGAATCCTTGACATTTGCATGAACAAAAAATCTCTTCTCAGTTAGAGATGCTGGCAAACAGAACCACTGCAAGTGTATCAGAGTAAAACATGACTAAAATCTCAAGATAATGTCACAAATGCATTAGGGTGTCGGTTAGCCACAGAAATGCTGACATTACAGGAATGTCAGCATTCCAGTAACAGCTGACGATTGAATGCACATGTTGGTCAAAAAATACAGGAAAATTAATATGAATAATAACTTTCTGCTAACAGTACAAAATCTATTTTACAGAGCTGGATTTCACAGCAGCACCTCCTGGATTACGCCTCTTTTTTTTCCCACAAGCACTGCTGATCCACCTCCTTTGCTTTTGCCATTCCTTTTTAAATCTCTTTGGTTAATGTCACAAAGAGATAGTGGGATAAACTCATCTGTAAAACGAACAATATAACAATACTGAGTTCTAAAGAAATTTTTTTTTATTTAATATAAGTTCAGAATGAATATAGCAGAGAAAGTCCAACCAGCCACGCAATTACAGAAAAAATAAATCAAGCACATTTTTAAACTGTTTAGATAAATGTGGGGTAAATAAGCTATTTGAGTGGATTTTGTAGCTTCGCGGGAGGCGTGGATGCTGCTGCTGCTGCTGCTGCGTGGATTTCCCGGATGGAGCTGCGGCGCCATCTTCACGCCTCTGCTCACCGGTGGGTCTTCGGCTCAGCGGAGCGACAGAGCTGTTGCTGATCCACCGCCAGGACTCTCCGAGCAGCCCGATTATCGTCCCCTGTTTCCCCACCGGGACGCTGAACGCAGCCCTCCCCGCTACCGGAGCACTATGGCGGACAGAGAGAACCTGGTGTACCAGGCCAAACTGGCCGAGCAAGCGGAGAGATACGACGGTAAGGCTGCGGACACTCACAGATCATAACGGTCACTGCGGAGTGCTGCGGCCCCCGCTCCGCCGCCTGCCTGTCTCCCTGCGCAGCGCAGGGGGCTCGGAGCCGCAGGTACAGCCGCTCACATGGATCTGGGGGCTGAGAGGACACAAAATGGCGGAGGCTTTCCCTGCCTTATAAAGGGGAAATCTGCGCCTTATAAAAACCGGTCTCGGTGTCAACAGAAAGCGGGGTCCGTTGGCGAGCGCGAGCCCCGGTTTGTGCTTCGCTAACCGGGGAACATGTTAATGCAGCTAAGCTAGCCTCCTGCTAGCGCTAGTTAGCTGCTAACTAGCTGGTTAGCCTTTCTTTACTCCTCAGTCCTCTGGCTCAAACTTAAACCAGTTTACTTCACACCAGTCATAGCAATAAAATATCGCTTAGTGTCTAAAATACCGCAATAGTTAATTTTAACGAATCCTCGCCACCAAACTGTGTGATTTAAAACACATGACTAGCCCTTTAATTCAGGTGTTCATGTCCTCTTTACTGCAGGTGGAGATGAGGAATAGACATCTTAGCAAACATTTACAGAACAATTCAGTCCCTAATTAAACTTTAATCAGGATGAGAAATTAATTTAATGTCACTAGTTTGGGATAAAAAATGAAAACAGCTCCAGTGTTTTAAAACTAAACTTTCCTCATTCATGTGCGTCAGTTTGAATTAATACCAGTTAAATGTTGTGAATCAAAATTTTTTTTTAAAAATGTCTAATTTAAATGATTAAATATTGCCCCTAGATGGAATGTGTCTGTGAATAGCCTTCCCTTTTTACTGTTATTAATAACTATCAGTTAATTGACCATTAACCATCACTTTAATCATTCAAACGTTCACATTTTACTGGATAATTACTTTAGAACAGCAACCAACTGAATCCTACATGCAAACTAAAACATATTTAGTTTACATTGTTTTTCAAAGTGAGCGCTGGAGCTAAATCCAGTTTCAAGATGAAAAAAAATTGGTAGTTTTTGATTGAAACTAGACCTGCTTTTGTTTATGAAATTAACCAACTTTTTTTGTTTTGGATTGGAGCAACAAACAAAAAAAAAACCCTCAAAATTTTATTGATATTTTAACAGAAAAAAAAAAAAAAAATCCTCAAAAATAAATAGAACAGCTCTTGTTCTTCTAGCTGAGCAGAGTTTATTTTTGCCTCCTCATCATCAGCCTAACTTTCCGTAGGTTTTACGGACTCCGATTTTGATTTAGTCCAAATAATAAGACAAATGAACCAATTTAAGAACTAATTAATAACTAATTTACTAGTTAATACTCTGGCGTCTTTTTGTTGCTGCAAGTTATTTGACTTTTATGTTGTCAATTCTAGAGTTTACTTGCAGCAGTGTGTGAAAACAGACGAATATTGGGAAAAAAACATTGATAATGTTTGACCTCATTTCCTGTCCTGCTGTCTAAATCATCCGTCCAGACTCTTGAGGCGACGCGTTCAGGACGCTCTGTGCCTCTTTCTGTTCGATGCCAGTTCCCAGTGCTGGTTGGCATTTATTATCATTTATCCGGATACATTTGTTGGAATAATTTTGATTTATTGTCACAATGAATGTTTGAAACCCCCCAAAACCAGTCCTTATTGTCACGATTGATAGTTTTACTATTTTTTTTACACTGTTTCTTCAATGGAAACATCAATAAATGCCAATACGTTTGAAAACAGTGTGAAGCTTATTGACGTAACTCACACGTCTTTATGTGACTGGTGTTATGAACAGAAATGTTTTTCAGGAGCAGCATTTGCGTTTGTCTCTAATCTGGTGAAACTGGCTGTGATGATGATGATGATGAGGATGATGATGATGAGTTTGCAGTGAAGGGTCAGAGGTCAGTTCTGCTGCTGCTGATGATCAGGTGTTCAGAAACACAAACGCTGATATTCATAATAATAATAGTAATAATAATAATAATATTACAAAACATTTTCCCACAACAAGACGTTTTCATTTTCCAGAGCAGCTGCAGCTGATTGGAGGATTCCTGTGTTCAGCAACAGGTTTAGATCAGATGCTGATGAAATGATCAATATTGATAGATCTGAAGTGGCTCATGGCTGCAGATGAATGTAACGGATATGGTTTGTAAATGTGATCATGTTGCTTCAGTTTCCAGGAACTCCTGAGCAACGATCAGCTTCCTGCTGCCGGCGTGCCTCTTAGCAAGGCACTTCAGGGTCAACTTACAGAAATACAGTCCATGTTAGGGCTCCAAATAACAATTAATCTAATAATCAATTATTCTGACAATCACCCTGTTAAAAAACAAATCAGCACACTTTGATGATTTCTCATTTAATCACAAAAGTTTTTTTTTTCTGCAATATAAAAAAACTTTAAAACCTGCAAATAAACTTCCAAACCTTTTTAAAACAAGAAAATAGAACAAAATTTTTTAGTGAATATTTGACCACTTGTAGAAAAAAAACCGTTCTAATATTAACATGAAAAAAGCTCTAATCGTTGGATTAACTGGTTAATGACTGGAAAGCAAAAGCTGAATATTAGATTTTTTTAATTTTACACGTTTTGAACCAGTTGAAGCTAAAAATGCTACATGACGAGTTTTTGGAGAAACATAATTATAGAAAAATAAGTGGCTTTTTTTGTCCTCCTGAACGCTGAATGCAAGTTATGTAGGTTAGTCCTAATAATAAATCAATTAATGAATTAAAATGAACTCAATCATTTCATTGTTTTTCTCTTTGTGTCAAAAACTGGATGATAAAAGTTTTCCGTCTGGAGTTTTGGTCTCAACTAAACCTTTTATATGAAGACTTTATAATTACTTTAATTAGTTTTTTTATTTATTATGAATATTCAAATGTCTTCCAGTCCCAGTTTTAAATGTTAATTAGAACTTAAATGTTTAATGATCTTTGGGAATTTGTTCTTGCGTTATTATTAATATTCCGTTACTTGAAAGTGGACTCAAAGCAACGATATTATCGTTTATCGTGATAACTTCTACTTTATCGTCCAGCAGAAAGCTGGTTTTCCTCTGGATGAAAACGCGTTTTAAAGTGTTTGCTGCTTGTTGTCGTGTTGCGTCTCAGAAATGGTGGAGTCGATGAAGAAGGTGGCCAGCATGGACGTGGAGCTGACGGTGGAGGAGAGAAACCTTCTCTCCGTCGCCTACAAGAACGTGATCGGCGCGCGGCGAGCGTCCTGGAGGATCATCAGCAGCCTGGAGCAGAAGGAGGAGAACAAGGGTGGCGAGGACAAGCTGAAGATGATCCGGGAATACCGGAAAACGGTCGGCTCCGCTCCGCGCCGCCTCTCTGGGAACGCTAGCTAACCCGGCTGGCCTGAAGCCGGTCTGACCAATCACAGTGTGTTTTACTGTCCAGGTGGAGAAAGAGCTGAAATCAATCTGCAACGACATCCTGGATGTTCTGGACAAACACCTGATCTTAGCAGCAACCACCGGAGAATCCAAGGTTTTCTACTACAAAATGTGCGTACACACACACACACACACACACACACATGCAGAATGGTTTCCTATCAGCCAGAAATCAGTGAACGTGAGTCCAGAAAACCAATCATGAGACTGATAGTCAAAGTGGAAACCAGTAGCTTCCTGGTGGAGGTTTAAACTGGATGGATTCGTCCATCTATGAACTGATGAGAAATTTATTATTTTAAGTATGAAAAAACTGAAACTGCTACTATAATTAAAACTAAACATTATTTATCTAAAAACTAATAGAACTGGAAAACTTCCTCTAAAAACTGAATTAGACAAATAAACCTAAACTATAATTAAGAACTCAAAACTATTCTAACGCCGACCTGAATTCAGTCCAAATGAATGGAAGCTGTAAAACAAGATGGCCGCCATGGCGCGCTGACGTCACTCTGACCTACAGAGTGATGTTGGTGGGGGAGAAAAATCCCTAATTTCCAAAAATGAAATCTTCAGAAAACCAAAATATGAAAAATGGATGAAATCATTTTGTCATCCAAAAACAGGAAACTTTTAAGTTCACAATCATATTTTCCATCCGAGTCGGTTTCTGTTGGAGCCGCTGACCTGCTTGTCTGTCCCGGTCCAGGAAGGGAGACTACCACCGGTACCTGGCGGAGTTCGCCACGGGCAACGACAGGAAGGAGGCGGCGGAGAACAGCCTGGTGGCGTACAAGGCGGCCAGCGACATCGCCATGATCGAACTTCCTCCAACGCACCCCATCCGCCTCGGCCTGGCACTCAACTTCTCCGTTTTCTACTATGAAATCCTGAACTCACCGGACCGGGCCTGCAGGTACGCGGCCGGGCCGCAGGGCAGGACGGACCGGGTCTGACGTGGTGTAACCTGGTGTTTTGGCTCCGGCAGGTTGGCGAAGGAAGCGTTCGATAACGCCATCGCGGAGCTGGACACGCTGAGCGAGGAAAGCTACAAAGACTCCACACTTATCATGCAGTTGCTACGGGACAACTTGACGCTATGGACCTCAGACGTTCAGGGAGACGGTGAGACGCCACAGCCGCCACAGTCGCCACAGCAGACTTCTCAATTCCCTCTTGAGTTCTTCCTTCCACTAACTCTTCATCTGTTCCTCATCCTCCTCAGACTGTTGAGGAACCTCCTCTTCCTCCCCTCCTCTCCGTTAGAACAGTGTGTTTAGTAAGTCATTCCTCCTCTCTGGCTCCGCCCCTCACTGCTGCCCCTCACACCTCTGAGCTGCTTCCTGTCTGCTTCCTGTTTCCTGTCTACTTCCTGGGAAGTTTCAGTGTTTTTGAATATAGTATTCCCAGACGATATTCCATATTTTTTTCCTTCCTTCCTTCCTTCCTTCCTTATAAATTTACATATTAAATATTTTCCTTCATTTCTGATCTTCTCTCCAGTGAAAAAGGCTCATTGAGTTTAGATTCATTATTAGTGATATTAATGACTGTGAGGTCACATGACCCCACAGGTCGCTCCTTCATCACTTTCTGTTTACATGCTGGTGGATTCCAATTGTCTTCCTTACACAGGTTGCTTTGCTGTCGTCATGGTAACCCCCTAAGCTACCACTGTTTCTGTCTCACAATGTATTTGCCCTCCTACTAACCTCACCAGCACTCTCTCAGAGCCCATCCCAGCATGGTGCCACGCTGCCAGCAGCGGGTTAGCCTCTGAAGCTAACAGGAGTCATGCTGCTTGCTTCACTGGAGCGCTTGATGTGAAGTTTTCCATCACTACTCATGGGGGAGATTAGGGGTTGTGTTTTCTCAAAAGGGACAGTTCACTCCTTTTTCAGATGCTCTGATCAGAATCTCTGAGCATCTTCAGTTTGTCATCAG
Organism: Poeciliopsis paucimaculata; assembly: GCA_903067055.1. Lineage (NCBI taxonomy): Eukaryota > Metazoa > Chordata > Actinopteri > Cyprinodontiformes > Poeciliidae > Poeciliopsis > Poeciliopsis paucimaculata. The sequence goes on along the minus strand of CAEGAD010017123.1, from coordinate 187,627 downwards.
CAAACACTCTGCTACATTATGGCTGTTTATGCCATGCTAGAATAAGTGAAGGTATACGTTAGCATATTAGCATGGCTCCCACTATACTATACCTATACTATATTATCACTATTATCTCCCTATGTTAGTATGTGTTATGGTATGTTAGCATATAGCATGTCTATCTGCATGTCCATTCCTATATTATGGACATTTATACTAAATTAGCATATGCTGTTAGCATATAGCTATAGCATGTTATGCTAGGTTCCTGCTGTCGTAGGCGTTTCCTCCAGACTAAACTTCTACAGCTATTTTAACTTTATAATCTTGTTTTGTTGCTCTGCTCCTCACTGAACTGTTAGCTTTAAAACTGAGGATTATAAAAAACAAACATGTTGTGGTTAAAACGGCTTCACAGACCCTGACATAACGTGACGGAGGAGCGTCTCTACCCGACTCTGGAACCACTCCAGAAGTTTGATACGAAGTTAGCGCATTTGTCGCTAACTTCTGGAATTTAGCAAGGATTCGCTAATTGCAAATCCTCGCTAATGGCTCTCTTCCTCTTCATTTCAGGCGAAGAACAGAACAAAGAAGCGCCTCAAGACGCGGAGGAAGAAGCCCAGCGAGACTGAACAACTCAAGACAAACCCTCCTCTTCCTCTTCTCTATTTTTTCTTTCTCGTCCCAGAACCAGCTCCGGTTTCAGCCGGGTTCAGCCCACCATCTTCCTCCTACCCTCACATGCACGTCTCCTGTCTGTCCCCTGACGGTCCTCCCCGGCCACCAGGGGGCGTCCTACCCTTCCTCTCTCTGCGTTGATCATCCTCTGCGACTTTTTTTTTTATTTCGCTTTCTTTGCTGCATCATCTGTTGCCAAGTCCGCTCGCCTGTATTTGTACCACACATCTGCAAGGCTTTATTTAAAGATGAAACTCGTTTTTGTTCCTGTGTGTGTTCATGATGCGCGTCGTCTCCATGCTGTCGGTTTGAAACTCTTCAGTCCTCACGATTAGAGACTCCAGCTGAGTCTTCAGGGTTCCCTCATCTCATCCTGTCTCTTCCTCCTCTTCTTCCTCCTCCTGTTGGGTATGTGTAACGTGAATCTGATTTGTACTACTGGATATTCTCACCGGAGCCACAAGTACCATCTGTATTCTTTCTGAAACGCAGCATGGAAAACATTAAACTTCAAACTGAAAACTTCAACCTGTGTGCTGTCTAGAACTCGACCACTAGAGGGCAGTCACGTCTTTTCAAAGACTTCAGCCTTCATTCTTCTGAAGTGTTAAAATATATAAAAACTATTTCATGTATTTCGGTACTTATAATAAATAAATAATATAGACAAGTTGCAACGTATCACTATTGTTGGTTTTAGCTGTCAAGTCAACATAAGATGCTTGATCTTAAATGTATGCATAATATATAATAGAAAAAAGAATCCAGTTCTTTGCTACTAATTGTCAGCACTGGGACAACTAGAGACGTAAGGAAAACTTTTTGATTAAAAAATAGTGAGACAGAGGGAAGTAGGTCAGTTATGCCAGCTTGACTTTGACTACATTAACATGTAAATGTGCTGGAGTTGTTTGTCCTGTTTGTTTCTGTGTTGCCCTGTGACAGACTGGCGACCTGTCCAGGGTGACCCCGCCTCTCGCCCGGAACGCAGCTGGAGATGGACACCAGCACCTCCCGACCCCAATAGGGACAAGGGTGAAAGAAAATGGATGGATGGATGGTACCTTGGACAAGCCCTGCAAGCACCGAGTGTAAAACGCCATTTTCAATAGACCAGAAACGACGGAGCCGCTTTTCCTCAAACGCGGAAGCTGACGTGCAAAGAGCCCAAGCTCTGCTGTTAGTGTCCGTGTCCCCATCACTGAAAATCAGCATCACTTGAAAAAATGACACCACATTTTAATTTGAAATGATTTTTTCCTTTACTTAAAAAAGATCAAAATTAAGACATACAATTAAATCAAAAGACGCCCATGTGACGCGTCCGGTCTGGAGACGGATGGCAGGACAGGAATGCTGACCTGGACCGGTGCAGCTGGTTTCTTCCCTTTTCGTAAACATGTATGAGGACGGGCCGGATGATGAAACGTCTAACAGCGCCTCTGGGCGTCTCGTGTCCTCCCGCAGACTGTCCAGCTGGACGTCTCTTCTACAGCATGTTGAGCCTCCCAGAGGATCCACAGTGATTCAGCTAGGACTGGCCCTAATCCCAGTTCAACACACAACATAGTGGGAGAGATGGCGTCGTTCCATTGATGGCGGTAAAGTACTACCCTGATAGTACTGACTCAAGTCATTTTTTATTTTTTTTTTAGTTCTCAGCATAAAAAAATAGATCAAAGAATGGAAAAAACAAAATAATCAGAGAGCAGGAAGTTGGTTCCTAGAGCCGCTCTCTGGATCTACGTCTGCACAGTGAGGACTGTCACGGCACCGTCTGTTCCAGAACCACGATCCGGGCCAAGGGCTCAACCACGCATGCGCTGAAGAAATACTTCCAGATTATTTCTAAAACATACATCGACAAAGTGTAACAGTTGTTTATAGTCATATACTTATTATAAGATGAGCTATTTTCTAGACAAATAATAAATCTCATAAAAGATTTGATTATTGCAAAAATAAAGGTCTTTTTTGTCCACTAGAGGGCTGATTGACAGTAGCTACTAGCTAACAGTCCAGCGAGTCCCATACATATTATTATTTTTGAACTAAATTAGAAGATGTAACAGTTCCCGTGAAAATACAGTGTGAATGCTGTAAGCTCAGTGGTTCTAGTAGAAACTGCAAAAGCATTTGAAGTCAACTGCAGAAGACTTGCAGAAATGTAAGAAATGAGCAGAATCAGCAGAAGAAAGCAAAAGTCTACAGAAGGCCAATTAGGACTGAAAACTTTCAGTGAATGCAAAAATCACAGCCAGAGGCTTTTAGAAAGTGATGCTTTCAACGCTAAACTGTAAGGTCACAGCAGTTTATAAGGTAAAATGACTAAACTAATGGCAGTTTGTCACTTTGCATGTAGACTATAAAAGACTAGGACATTGGTCCATGCAATGTGATAAAAACACCTAAAAGCTCAAATTAATTGAAAAGCTAAGCTAGATGAAATCCTAATAGCATGTAGGCTATCACTAGCATGTTTACTTAGAATAACAGTGTGAAAAAACCCACACACTAGCTACATTTAGCTAAACTGCTAATATTAGCTAAAATGTTACAAGCTACAGCAGCCACACCAATTATTCAAATAATTATAACACTGTTTATGAAAATACATCCTCTTATAACAAATAGTTTTCATTGGTATAAATGTAAATGTTACACTTTGTTGAGCTACGTTTTAAGAATAACCCGGAAGTGTTTCTTCAGCGCATGCGTACTTCAGCTGACGGTTCAGACGGTGTTTCCAGACCCGACGTTCCGTGACAAAGACTACACGGTTCGGGCCTATAGGTGGAGCTAGTAACATTCATCCTGGAATATACTTCAGAAACTTTACTGCAACAGGTATCAGAGTATTTGGGCAGTGGATACCCTTCACATTTAGTTCGGATGCTCCTATATTAATAGAATAAACACAAAGTTCGTCCGGTCGTCGTCCGCTTCGTTATTGCGACGAATAAAATCTCCAGAGATGGTTTAGAAAAGAAAGTCTTCACTACGGCGTCCGCTATGTACAGGAGTTTAAAAAGCAAGCACAGCCGTGGGGATGTACAGCTGGAGTTCCTCCTCGGAATATACATATTTACTAATCTTCACAGTATCCTAGAGTTGCTCATATATTCAGAATCAGTAGATTTAAATTTCCGCTTTTATGAAGCGAAATATCTGCGCATGTTCCCGTCGATATCTGTCCGAGAGGTCAGCTCACAAAACCTCAACTAGCTTCAAGTGTGCAGCTTTTTTCTTTGATATTATTATTTTTGTCCTCCGGTCGGAATGAAAGCAAAGTTCTGGTTCGTCCCCCCGCGGCCCGGCAGCGACCCGCCGGCCCGGTGAATCTGCCTCCTGGTGGTTCCGGTTGGTGTTGCATTAAGGCACTTGAGAGGTTTTTGGTTTTCAAGGAAGCTCGGAGGAGACGAGGGCCAGGCCGGAGCTCTGGCGGACTGGCGGCCCGGTGTGGACGGCCTTGGGGCAGTCGGGCGTCAGAACCCGGCCGTTCTCCCCGACGCTGCCGGTGATGGACAGCCGAGCCTTGTTCCTCATGGCTTCTGTGAAGGTCAGCTGCGGAGGACAGACACAAACAAGAGGCGTGTTTCACTCTGAGGTTCTGGTTCTGGACGTCTGGACGGACGTTGCAGACTGGAGTTACGGGTCGACACCAAAGGAGAAGTATCAGGAATGGCTGAAAATATGCCCTCTTATGGGTTTATTGTTCAAGAAGTCAGTCTCAAATTAATTTAAAGGTGACCTAATATGCTTCCTTCAACAGGTTAGGATCCAAACGTGATGATTACATTTTTTTCCACAAAATCATTCTGAGAGAAGATTTTATTCTGCTCTGCATTTTGAGCTGTTTTTGTGCCTCTGTCACTTTAAATCCAGACATGCTGCTGCTGGCTATGCCCCCCACTCAACTGTTCGCACTCCCAGGTGAAAATGGCCACAAACAGATGCACAATTATACAACCTTATGTCTTTGAAAAGCAGAAGTGGAGCCCCCTGCATGACCAACCAGAATGCAGCAAGTGGTTTCTGGTTGGTAAGTCAACAACAAAACCCTTGTCTTTTACACCAGCCATTGTTCAGTGCAGACAGCTATAAAACCAGTGGTGCTTGGGTTGCTAGGGAACGGGTGGAGTTCCGCTGGAGTTGCTAGGCAACGACACAGTTGTTGTGACTTATCGGCTGGTTCATTTTCCAGACAACAAAACCATTACCTTATTGCCAAAAACCGGCAGGGTGTTTTTTGTGTTGCTCTGGAGTGGAGCAACACGCCACTGGAGTTGCTAGGCAACGACAGGGTTGTTTACGGAAGCAGTTGAGACTCAAATTTTTACTTTCCTAAAGTAATGGCCTGTATGATTTTTTGCCAAACGTAATGTTTTTTAGTTGCCTAAAACATCTTTTGGAAAGAAAGAAGTGGTGATTTTTTTTTATTTAACCAAGAAACTTTTAAAAACTCCAATCTGCAAAACCGATGAAAGCATGAGACGTACAGCAGCGCCTCCAAAGAGCCAGAGCTTCCTGTTTCCTGTGAAGAGGTCTTCATCAGCATTTCTGTTTGGACTTTGCCTGCATCTCATGAAACGGTGACCTTTGACCCACTTGGATATCAAACTCAACGGATGAATCAACAACTTTCAATCAGCATCTTCAGGCATTAAATATACAGTGTTAGTTTCAAAGATGCTAATTGAATTATAACCCTAACCCCACTTAGCTGGATCCATGAAAATACCGAAGATGTCGCGTATTTGACCGACGGAGAATTGAATCCTAATGGAGACGCATCGAGATCAGAGTCAGCCGAGTTTCACCTTCACCTAACCTTTACATTAATTTGTCAGTCAGAAACTGACTGTACCACAGTACCTTGTGGGTATTTCAACAACCCTCTTCGGTGTACATGTCATTACTGAGTGACTGTTTTCAGCATCAGGAAACTACATTTTCCACATGCTTGGTGACGTCTGCGGATCTTTCTGGCTGCGACGGAGTGAGAGAGAGTAAGACTTTCAGCAGATAAAAGCTAAGCAGAGGACAGAAAAGTGGCTGATTTATCTATTTGGAGGATTCAACGTCTGTCATGGACCATGCTGGAACTGGTAAACTACATGTTCTAGAAAAAAAAGCGGCACTTAGTGTTTTCAATAGTCTTTGTTCAACTGGAACCAAAACTTCAAGCTATGTTCCATCTCCAGCAGCTGTGGTTTTCTTTCTCTCTGCTCTGAGTCAAACCAACCAAACCCTTTGAGCAACCTGTTCCCCTCCTCACCTCTGAGGGCGCTGCACCAAGAACCACTGGAGGAAACAAAAACCTCTGAAGACACTGAGTGACTTCCTTCTTCACCAATTGGAAACAGAAATGGAACAGAATTTCAGGTCTTTGCTAGATGTTTTGCTTTTTTAGATTTTCTAGGTTTGCTGACTTCTTATGTCCAAAAAACAATTCTAATCACATTATAAGGTTCTGCTGGAAGATTTATCAAAAGCAACCCAAGTCCAAAGAAAAACTTTGAAGACGCCCAGAAATTCTGGAGAGCTAAAAGTCTGACTCCTTGGAGGGAAACATGAAAGTGGTTCTGCTCAGTTCTGTGAACATTTATATGCAGCCACTTTTCTCTGTATAAACCCATTTCCAACAGAATGACTTCACAGAGATAGGTGCAGGGAAGACAGGGAAGCTGACTGAGAAACGGTGAAGCTAATGAAGAGTTTATGCTGATGGGGGACACAACATTGGACAGATATAGACTGGGGACAGAGATCTGGAAGTCAACAACAGAAAAGGTAAAGTCCTTGGACTTGTCTGGAGGATTCTGTTCTGGAGAACATGAATTTGATAAATGTTGGGATCTTCTAGGGACAAGACTTACGGCAGTGTCTCTTACCTGAGACCTTTACTCTTGCTTTAGAAGGACACAGATTTTTTTCCTATAGGACTTAAAGTCTGAAGACAAATGGACAAAAGCCTACAGTTTGATGTCCTCAAAGCTGTAAATGTGAGACATTGATCCTCATCTATATGGTCTTTCCTCAAGCCTGAGAAAAAAGCATCACCTCAGGGGTGACACTGGAAAATAAAGAAACCTAGGTCTAGCAAGCTAAGAACTTATTGTTACTCTTGCTTGAATTTCTAAACCCATTGGCACCCCAGCAGCCCACATTAAATATGTTTCATTATTTTGAGTTGGTCAGAGCGTTTAGGAGCTTCTAACTGCTGATGGACGTTCCAACATCAACTAGAAGACTACCGGTAAAACGGGTCTTATGGGCAAAGAGATACCAGACCAAGCTAACCTGAAGGCTAACTAGCCAATACCGGACCAGCGATGGACTCATGGTGAAAAAGGAAAGTTACTGGCTCTGGTTCCTTCATGAGCAAAGAAGAAAAATGTTCTCAGGATTCTGGTCACAAACAAACTAGCTGGGATTAACATTAGCATGAAGGATCTAGCATAGCATATGTTTTGCATAGTCTCGCCAAGGTACCAGAATCAGTTGTCATTGTCACATTTACGTGACAAAAATTGCGTCATTTTGTTCATCATGTCTTTAGACCTTGTCACCCTCTGCTCCTCTGCCTGGACGTTTTCGGCGTAGATCCGCTTTGAGTATGCCTCAATTACACGCTCGTAAAAACTGACCTTTGCGTGGATGTGTCCAGCGGACATCCACTTTGAGTACGCCTCAAGAACACAGTGAAAAAAACTGATCTTTGCATGGACATATCTGGCAGATGGCATCGTAAAGGTGTAGTCATGTACTTGACTACACCTCAAGTACATGGTCGTAAAAACTGACCTCGGTGAGGACGTGTCTGACCGATGTCCGCTTCAACTACACCTAAAGTACGCAGTTATAAAATTTGACCTTCCACTTGAGGAAGTCCACTCAAAGCGGACGTCCAGGTCAGGCGGACATTGGCTTGTCCGATGGATGTCTGCTTTGAGTGAAGAATGCCAGACTATTTGGGAGCCTAGCCAATATCCAGACGAGCTTCTGCAGCATTCAACACTGGGTTAACGGTTGGATGGGGTGCCAATAATTGTGGAAGGTACTGTAGGTTAAAAAAATACTCCTGCACTGTATCTACAGTGGTTTCTGTGCTGAGAATTAGCAATGCATGTTTTCTTTTGGTGGGAAGAAGGTTTCTGTGTGATGAATGAGGTCCAGTCTCTGTAGCCACACAAACTGCGAAGCATTAGAGACAACATAAAGTCTGGGGATGACTCATCACGTCCTGTCACACCCAGGGGAAATTCAAATGCAGACCAGGACGTCACAGCAGCACAAAGTGAGCAGCTAAGACAGGGAGGTGGGAAGCGCTTTGCCACTGGTCACCACAGTCACTCAGCATGGCGGCGCGAGCACAGGGAGGCGAGGCGACAGGTTTCACTTACAGTCTCTGGCAGGGAGCTAGTGAAGGGAGAGCAAAGGGTTGGGTGAAGCTTCTAGGAAAACCACAGCTACATCTTAGCCTCCCCGTCGCTGCCATAACCATTGAAAACCTCACTAAACTCGGCTAAGTTGCGGATGCTGCCGCTGCGCCTGGGGCTCTGGCTAGGCTCGGGACTATGGCGGGGGCTGCCGGAGCGGCAGGGGTAGCAGCGGCGGTGGGAGTGGTGGGAATGGGGGTGTTGGGACGGGGTTTGGGACGGGGACTGGGCCTCCACCTTCATTCTTTTGGCCTCGTTGCGTGACTTGTAGCAGAATTCGATGAGGGCCACCAGCATTGCCAAACCCAGGCCCCCGACGAGGATGTAGAAGACCCCCGCCACGTTGCTCAAGCTGAGGGCCTGGGACGACTTGTCCTGTTTCCAGTGAGGACAGGAAAAACCAAAATCAGGACAAGTTGGTACAGAGAGATCAATGCATCAATAAATATACATCAGACAGAATAAAACAGAGAAAAGTCTCTTCAGACTCTCATCATTCACTCACAAACACACCAAACTCATCAAACTGCAACCAATTCCACACTGACCTAAACTACATTAACTCAAAACTAATGAAACTGTTCAAATTTTAAAAAAGATTTTCTCACTTACCCCAGTTTACTAGAACTATGAATTTTTACTGTTTTTAGGCACAGTGAAGCTTGGTCTGCAAACACTGTAAAAAAACACACATATTGTTTTTCTGAAATAACATTAAGGGGGCAATAATATGCGTTTTCCAGGTACGAAGTCCCGTATTGTAACATAATTAAGTAATTATAATTATGTTAGCTTCTAGTTATAAAAATTATATATATATATTAAATATGACTTAAAAGAAATTTAACTTCCTGATTTAACGCTTTGAAATTGGGCCTCTGTCTCTTTAAGAAGCTGCTCTAAAGCTCAGCCTTCAGGAAGTCATCCCAACATGGCTCCTCTATTAACCCTTTAATGCCTTTTTCTTACTTTTTTTTCCAGTGTTGCTGTGAAAAGTAGCTCCTACAATGAGCTCAGCTGGTGTTTGCTAATTGCTGCTGGCTAGTCTGAAGGAGATGAGTGGGGGAGGAGCTGCGTCCCGGAGGCGGGGCTAGGTCCACCTAGGTGTTTTGTACAGCTGCCATGGAGCTCAAAGGATTTATCAAGCATTCATGAAAGTATCAAGGCAACACTCCAAGTGTGTCTTTGGGGAAAACTTTAAAATGAATGCTCAAAAAGTTAATTTTCAACTGAACTTTTTCTGTTTAGGCCAGCAGAAATTTATTTTTTGCTAAATGTCGGAATATTTAAGAGACTTTCTTCAGATTCAGAAGTTTCTATCCAATTCAGAAAGTCTTCAGACTTTGGTCAAGCATTCTGGTTTTCCTTCTTCAGGATTTTCACCATAGATTAATGGAGTTTTGGTCCATTTTTCTACACAGAACTAGTGTAACTGGGTCACCTTTTCAGTTCTGACCATGACCTTTCTGTGTGACTGAGATCAGAAACTTCTATTCAGATGCTTCAAAACATTGACTTTGTTCCTTGAACAACCAGTTTTTGGGGGCGATTAGATGGGTTTAGAGACATTTATCCCATTAATTAATTAAATTCAAATTTTAAAAGAGCCATTTTAATTTACTAAGGGAATCTATTTCTGGTGTTTCATTATCTGAATAATTTATGTTTGACAAAATAAATAAAACTAAAAAATCTGTAGGGGGTTGAAAACATTCTGTAAACTGTGATTGTCTGCAGTCTAGCTGAGGTCCAACCACTCACTTCCTGTTAGTTTTCACTTGTCTTTACGCCCTGAGGTAAGTGAGAAAATCTGCTTACATGTTTTATGTGAACTGCTCCTTTAATTCCTCCCTTTAAAACAGATCCTGGTTTTCATTCCCGACCTTTGAACCCTGATTTTGTTCAACCAGATGCAGCCGATCTGAGCTCACATCCTTCAGGCACATTCAACCCACGACCTGTTGGCACCAAACGGCTGCCTGTCATGCTTAATCTCATCTAGCTGATGGTGTGTATGTGTGTGTGTGTGTGTGTGTGCGTGTGTGTGTGTAGCGCGCTGTGCTGCATGGATCTGATTGGAAATGTGGAGTTTGCATGCAGCTTTCCTAGATGAAGTCTCCTCCGTGCTGCAGAGCATCAGCAGAGTGGATCAGTCGAAGGTTCTGGTCATGTCTGAACATGCCTTCTGACCGCTTGTAGTGATAAACAAAGTGTTTCTGCAGCTGTGACACATTCAGACGTGGCCAAACGTTTTTACAGTGACACAAATGTTATTTCAAGTTTTTATTGATTGCCGAAGCAACATGGTGCTGAGAATAGCGTGGTTTCAGCACCAAATTAAGACTAGCGCACTCTCACTGGTGGCTAATTACTTATAGCAGGAGGCTATGTCCATTGCTAAGCTAGCTACTGATCTGATTAATTAGCAATCTGCGCTGGTAATTGAGAGGCCAGCACTGGAAAATGAGAAGGAGGCTACTCATTAACCTTAGCTTTCAATAGGCTAGTTCTAGCATAACTAGACATTCACATATTTTCTTCTTCAAAGGAAACTTTATCGAGATCAATGGAAACCTTGAGCATCGTTAATTACCTCTTTTGGTTTAAAAACCAAAATGGTCAGACTCTTCAAACATGGATGAGATTATTCTACTCCAAAATAATGTTTGAGGCCGAGTTTGTGGCTAGTGAAACCTTTGAAAGTTATTTTATTGAACTTTCATGGATCCATTTAATAGGTATCACTATCTAAGATGTTAGAAAAAACATTGTGGCCTAAGTACTTTATATTGGTCAATAAGATAATTATTGGTAGGATTTTTTTGTTTTGTTTGAAATATCATCTAACGGCGTGACATTTTGTTTAATCCAGCTTTCTAACCATGCTGGGGTTTTTATTTTTATTTTTAAGCAATTATAAGGCTCCACAAGTTACTCAGCAGGTTGTTGCTAGGTACCCAAAGAGTGATTTAGTTGATGTCACCAACCTAGCTTTGCTAGCGGTGAGCGGCTGAGTGTCTATTGTCTTTCTGCCTACAATCACATTTGCTGCCATCTAGTGGTTGGAGTTATATTTATGCCTAATTTTCTACTAAATATATAACTTTATATCCAATGTATGTGCGTTATGGAAACAAGCCATCTCTACTTAATAATGCATTTCTTCATATTGTTGATTAATTCAGGCGTCGTGTGTAGAACAGAACGATGCTAACATGGGTTAGCATGTGGTAAGAAGCCGTTTGTCACTGCAGAAGCGAGAGGCCCCAGCTGCTGTGCGTGGTGCTCATGCCTCGTGTTGGTCATGCCGTGTCCGTCATTTTAAGCTTCTACCTGCATGTCTGTCATTGGCTGCACTGCCAGCAGGACAAAAAGAGTGCAAAGACACACAGAGAGGAGGGGGGGCACCCAGGCTGGTGGGACTGACCTTACTTCCAGAGTCCTTGGGTCCACACTCCCCTTTATCGTACCACCATTTGTTTTTCAGTTTGTCTAAGACTCCTGCTTCACTCAGTTTCAATACGGCAAGGTTTACGGGCGTTCTTCAAATCACGGGGGTCAGGGAAGGGCGGGGTGGGGAAATAACATAAATAACATCATAGGACATGTTATTTTATGTTATTCAGTCAGAAGAAGCCCAACAAGAGCAGCTCAGTACTCTTCGCAAAGCGACGGAGCCAGTGAGGGCCCCACGGACACTACATGTCTCTTTGCTCTCTGGTCACGTGACCCCAGGTGGGTTTGGGAAAGGGGGCGGAGCTAACAGACATATACAAGGGGGGCCCCGGCTGCGTCGCTTTCCTGGAACGGGCGCATGCTGCCGGGACCTTTCTGGGCTCAACGGCGAGCGCTGCTGGACCAGAACCACCAGCTCCGCTCTGCGTCAAGAACAGCGAGTGTTTCTGCTTCAACAGCGCTCCTCTTCCTCCTCCTCACGGGGTCGACCCGGCAGATGCTCCCGTTCCCAACAAACATTTCTCTGCTACCCACATCAACGTCAGAGCGACATCGCGGCTAACCTTCTCGCCACCGCCTCCGCTGCCACACTCTCCTTTGTCGTACCACCACTTGTTTTTCAATTTGTCCAACAGGCCCTGCTCATTGAGCTTTAACACGGCCAGGTTAACGGCACTTCTTGAAAACGATAAAGCATATTTGGTGAGAGGTGTGAGTATGCTGTCCAATTTGGGAGGGGAGGAAGAAGAAAGGGGGAGAGGGAGGAGAAGTCAGAGAGGGACAAGGGTGGAAAAAAGTTAATCCCAGTTAAAAGACCTGAAGCTCCCTGAGCCAAACCTCTGCTGACAGAGCGGCAGCTTGAAGCTGGAAACAAACATTAGCATATTTTAGTTCCCATTAGCCACTGGGATTTCAGCATGACAGCCATTTTTCAAGATGGCTGCCGTTTTTGAGCCTTTTGAACCAAATATTAGCCATAAAACGATCCCCATTTTCATTACTTGGATGAACTTTAAAAACAAACTTGTCATTTGTTTTTGACTTTTGTCATCCTATTTATACAACTTTAAAATAGCAATAAGTAGCAAAATCAGAACGTGAGGACGTTGCCGTTAGCGAGATTCAAACCTGTTATCAACAGGAAGGAAAAGAAAATATTATTCACAGACTGAGAGACAGTCATTGTAATGGTTAGCATTAGCATTTTTTTAAGTGTTTAGTGGATTAGTGTTACCTTATGCAATTTTGTTTTGTTTAATGAGTTAGCATCAACTTCAGATATGTTCTTTTTGTGTCTAGCAGCTTACCATTAGCTTATGCTAATTGCTTTGTTTAGCATTAGCTTCTGCATTTTTGTGCTAATGGGCTAGCATTGGTTTATGCTAATTTTTTAATGTGTTTAGTGGCTTAGTGTTAGCTTATGCAGTTTTTTTATGTGCTTATCGGATTAGCATTAGCTTGAGATATTTTCTTTTTGTGTTTAGCATTAGCAATAGCTCCTTCTAATTTTGTTAAAGTTATGCCGACTGATATATATTGATGTAATGTTTGCTATAGCAGCAGAACAGGTTAACAGGTTTTCTGAAGCTTTTTAATGTCTTTGTTTTTCATTTTTAAACGGTACATATGTACTGGTTTAAAACGTTTGCACATATATACATACACCTTTTTAACATTTAAACCTGTTGAATAAAACAAGTGAACATTGCTGCCACCTAGTGGAGTGGATGCAAAGCTGCACCAACATTCACATTTCTGAGCTAAAATTTGAAAGTTTGCTTTTAGTTTTGTGAATCCAAACAGGTTTTGTTTATGTAACTAAATATAAAATAAATACAATTTAAGCAATTACAGAAAGTTGTGACTATAGATCTCTGATTAGCTAGAGATTCAGGTCAAAGGTCAAAGTGTGTTTTAAGGAGCTGATAAAGCTTTTACTCTGCTACTGTGACCTAACAGATAAAATACACTGACCTCCATCGCCATGACAACTGCATAAATCAAATCAAGTACATCTCTAACTGTTCCCTGCATCACATCCTGAACGACAAACATTTAGATACTTTTACATGAATCTGGTGGCTTCTGAAGACAGATGGTTTTATTTAGGGGTGTCGGTTATAATGAGCTTTAAATGTTCACTAAAATTTAAAGTTTATTTATCTTTGATCCCGTCATTACCATTAATTTGATTGAAAATGGTCTCAAAAGTACAATATTATCATTTACAGCAATACGTTCTGGGATACTTTATCATCCAGTGAGATTTATGAAACTGATAGGCCTCGTTTGGATCGGTTTAATGAAATTATGAAGCGTTTCTGAGCCAAATATCGGTGAAATGTTCTGTAAATCTAAAACAGACGTCATGGTTTTTCTCTGCTGGCTGCTGTGGAATCGTTCAGGGTTCATTATAGTTCAGTTTTATTGAGTTGTGGATTCTTGTTGTCTAATTCAGTTTTTATTAGTTTTTAGAGTTTATTTGCTAGATATTATTAGTTAAATGTTTCATTTTCATCAGTTACAGTAATAGTTTGTTTTTTTTCATAACTTGGTAAAAGGTCAACGTATTGTGATTATGTTTACACTGCATTTACATTACGAATACCCAAATGGATTCAATTTGCGGACTAGCTTAGCGTAGCCTAGCCGCCAGGAGGAAAACGGAGAGCCGTAGCTCACAGACGGCTGACGTAAACATTTGTTTAGGCTGATAAATAGACACAAATAAACATAAACATGAAAAATAACATACAATTTTTAGTATGTTTTAGTAATATTTTTCCCCATTAACAGTTTTATTTCTATTGCTTAACAAAATGTTTTCTCCAGTTCAGTTTTTGTAAATTTTTAACAAAAAAATAATTTAATAATCTTGGGATTGTCTACACGGTCCAGAGGTTTGTCTCCTGGTGGGTTCAAATCCTTTTCTTTTCATTTCTTTACATCATTGACAAAATGAAACATTGGTAATGGCAGCAGATTGCAGACAGAAAGCAGCATGATGCTGAGTCAGAGGAGCGGTGTGAGCGTCCAGCCTGCTGCTGCTGCTGCTGCTGATCGTGGTGGTGGTGGTGGTGGTTTCCCAGCGGGCAGAGCAGGAAGTGACAGGGTGATCCCGCCCCTTCCACAGGAAGCAGCCTGGAGGAGAGGACCACCAGCATCTGTCACTGACTGTCTAGTCAAAGCAGAAACTCCAACCACAGCAGCGCTGCACAGCCTCACAGATCCTTCACTACAGTTTACTACAGCTTACGGTGGTTTGCTGCAATTTACTACAGTTTAGTATGGTAAGCTGGTTTACTACAGCTTACTGCAGCTTACTACAATACAGTTTACTACAGGTTACTACAGCTTACTGCAGTTTACTACAATACAGTTTACTACAGCCTGGAGCTCAGAAAGAAACTAAAGAGAAATACAAGACTGCGGGATGGATGGATGATTTAATGGACTGATGATTTGTTGATTGGATGAAAGGTTGGCTGGATGATTCGTTGGATTACTAGTTGGATGGATGGATGGACAGATGGTTGGATGATTTAACAGATGGAAAAGTAATTAGTTGGATGAAAAAGTCAAAGGGAGAGTGTCTGGACCTCCAGGTATCCTGGTGAACAGGTGCTGTTCTCTAGCCATAAAGAAGGTACTGTGGGGTGGTTTAAGACTTTTGCACAGGTCCATAGTCTGATGGAGGCAGAGCTGGACCTTCACACGGCTCCTCAGAAGAAACACAAATCCTTTAGCTTCATGCAGCTCAACCACAGAGACTTACCTGAACTGCACACCTAGAAGAGACACAACAAGAGACAAGCCCCGCCCCCTTCCTGCATCATCACGCATGCAGCAACCCCCCCTACCCCATCACAGAAAGGCAGCACGCCAGGGAAGGTGGAATACCATAACAACACGTCGGCCATATTGTTACACTATTCCACCCACCTTAACTGTGAACCCTTGGGCGTGGCGACGCCGTAACCCTTGGAGTCCAGGTTCCCGCCCACTTTCATGGTGTCGCAAGGCTTCCTCTGCTCCGTGTACTCGTTCATGGTGGACTCCAGCAGGAAGGCGTACTTCCCCTTCGACTTGCGAACCCGCGCCACGCCCTCCGCCGTGGTCTTGGTGAACACCGTGGGCTCAGCCGACTTCATGTAGCCCCACATCTTCTCATAGACGGCGATCTTGGAGCGCTGCGGGGAGTCGGCAGGGTTCAGGAGAAACACACCTCCAGAAGTATTCACCCCCAGAGGTTCCAACACACACTCCTCCAGAAGTATTTACCCCCAGGGATTCCAACACACACTCCTCCAGAAGTATTTACCCCCAGGGGTTCCAACACACACTCCTCCAGAAGTATTTACCCCCAGGGGTTCCAACACACACTCACACACACTCCTACAGACCAACACAAAGCAGAAGTATTCACTGCCATTATTAATTTGATAAAATAAAAAAATCCATCGTCTTTTGGCCTCCATTTTGTAACTACATGAATGTACCGATGTTGCCATGGAGACGGTATTGGAACGTATGCACACGCAGAAAAGCACCAAACCAAAATGAAAAAGAGATTCAACCATTTGGACTCATTTTGGTTTTATCGATTCGTGGGCAGACTGAGCAGAGCCATGAGCTTCAAGACCAACTCAAAGGAAATGTGTGGACACTGACCAATGGGCGAGAGAAAAATACGTGAACAAAATGGCTGCTGTCCAGATCGACCCGTATGAGATAGAGAATGGAAACATGTTAGAAGATGTAGACAAGCTGCCTCTGATATACTACAAAGTAGCTCACTACTTAGTGAACAGGAAGAGTTTATACATCAGACACAATCAAGTTTAAACAAATTTGTAAAGGATGTACCAACTCTTCAGGTGGATAACGAGGTTCTGGTGACCGGCAGAGTAAGAATTTGTAGTAACAAACATGTAGGCTACATGGCTGTCTTAGCTAGCTGATAAAAGCTATATTAGCTAAACTAATTTTGCTAGTTTGTCAGTAAGTACTACAGAGAATATCACTGCTATTTTATTATTGCACAGAGGAGGGTAGAGCTCTTAAAATAGTAACTGAGTATTGGTTATAATGTTTATACGTTAAAAAGAAACAGGAGGTAGTTCTAAGCTTGTAGCTTGTTTTATTGTTGTCATAGCAACTCCATAGCAACTGCCTGTCAAGATGACCGTCAGCTACAAAGTTCATGGAACTGTGACATCACATGAAAACTACATACTCTGCTAAATTCAGATTGTGTTTACAGCTCAGTTTGGTTTCCTCCCATTCATTGTGATTCTTCCAGCAGATTTTTTACCAGGCCAATCAGCAATCAGAAGGAAAAGTAATGAACTATGACGTTGCTCTTCTGCGATGTTTTAGAACTGAAGTCCGCCTGCAGTTGTAGCAATAGTAGTGGAGGAAGTGAACGTCCGTGTTTGCCACGCTTCCTAGTATTAGATTAGCATTAACAGTCGCCTTATTTGGCATGGCTCTTCTGTCTTACTATTAATTTATTTAAGTTGAAACGCTAGCAGAAATGTTCTGCTTGTGGATGCCTCTCTTCTGCCATGTAGGTTTTTGTATCTGCAGGCGCCATGATTATCTGACGTGGTGAGGAACTGTACATTTAAACGATTCTTCTCTAAATAACTACAAAGGCTGTCAGATGGCTAAAGCAACAGTAATAAATGGAAATTAAAACGTTTCCATCCACAGAAGAGGCTGTCTGCAGAGAGGTGGTGCTCTCTCTATGCCTACCTGCCTGCCACACTTTTCAGATACTGTATAATTTCTTGCCGTTTGTGTTGGTCTGCCTTCCTTCTGGGTCGCAAAGAGACTAAGACTTCAAAGGCAAAAAACAGAAAATGATGTGTCCTCCTACCTTCCCTGGGGCTGACCTTTGACCCTTACTCACCCTGAAGAACTCCTTGGTGGATCCGGAGTCCAGCGTGCCATAGGCGATGTCGGTCTGCTTGGCTAGATCCTCGGCGCTCTCGATGGGCGAAACCATCCGCTCCACAGTGAGGAAGGCCGCCAGGTTGGCCGTGTAGGACGAGATGATGATGAGGGTGAAGAACCACCAGACTCCGCCCACAATCCGGCCGGACAGCGACCTGCAGGGTCGCCACAGAGGAACCCCAGAGGGCAAAACAGGAGAGTGACGAATCAGTCAGAGCGGAGCGAGAATGAAGAAACGAAAATTTAAAAAAAACCAAGAATAAAGTCTCAATAGTACGATAATATTTATATTGAAGGATAATTAACAGATCAATTTTCAATCAGGTTCAACTGCAAACAGTTCACGATGTACAAACATGTCTTCACTGAGGAACTGTACAGCTGTTTACAGTTTTAAACTGACATCTGTCACCGGTGACTGAACACAAAACAGAACAGAGCCAGTTTTATCATTTAGGGAACGCAAAGGAAACCTGTTCCCACGTCGCCTGGGAAAGAGTTTCAGAGAGGAGGAAGAACAGTAAAAAAATGGAAAAATAAAAAAATATCAATTCCAAAAATGTTTTGTTTTCAAATATAAAATATAAATTAAATGATTGATTATGAAGCTCATTTTCTGATTGACTGCCAATTAAATTCATCAAGCTGCTTTTCTGCTCATGCTAACTTAGCTAGCATCAAATGGAAAATGTTCTGACAAGATGATGATGAACTGAGCTGCTGGGGCAAAAAACACAAGAACTGCGGGGATAAAACAAAATTTGAGGTGATTAACATAAAATGTGACATAATAAAACTATGGTAATGTTATCTGGTAATACTGATGGCTAATCTAAAATCAGGCCGTATGAGGTTAGTATTTATGCCAAATGAAAGAAATAATTAGTGAATAAAAACATTGTAAAAGTTGATGTTTATTTATTGTGTAGGACTGTCTGTTGGTTTGTAAAGGGGGTCAGAGGTCAGCGCTGTACGGCAGGGAGTCAGAGCCTTTCTGCTCCATGGTAACATGTGAAGCATGGCAGCTGAGCCACCACCAGGGGGAGCTGTGTCTCTGTGTTCAGCCCTCATCAGAGCATCAAACCCTCCATGTTCCCACTGATGGAGGCGATTCTGTTTCTGGTCAGAGGAAGAGCGCTGCTGCAGCTCCTCTTCCTCGGAGCAGCGAGTGAGGAGAACGTCAAAACAGAAACCCTGCATGGAGGAGAACCAACAGCAGGGGGCGTTCACTGCACACAGTTCAGGAAAACATCCCCCGTTAAAGATCTGCTGCGGCTGCTACATGTTGGGAACTTTAGCCTTGAAATGGACTTATTGATGTTTCAGCTCCAGACCTGAATACCGATGAGTTTCTGCTCCTTCTGTTTCTGGGGATTCCAGTCAGTTTAGCAGGGGAATGTCAACAGAGAGGGAGGCGGTGCTGACAGGGTGCATTGTGGGAAAATAAGATTAAAATCGTTAGAATGTAAATGCAGCCAGAGAGAGAGGCAACATTTAAAATCTGAGCTCAATGAACTGATTCAGACTTTAAAGCTGCAGAATGTAACTTTTATTAAAATATTTGCTAAAACAACTAATCAGAACCAGGAGGCGGGTCTTATTGCTGTCAATCAACATCGCTGCACGGCTAAATGTGCTAATGGAGAAACCACTAACAGTTACAGAAAAACAGCTTGCTGACTTCATCAGTGGCTATGCTAACTACCTCCAGCATTGACTGCAGGCTGTGCTAGCTGCAGCGTAGCAAAGAGCAAGGAGGAGGATGTGAACAGTCAACCTGGAGGGTGATTGACAGTGCTAAATCCTGCCTCTAATTGGTTGTTTCTAATTGGAACAGGGAGGAGGCAGAGATCAATTTTTCACAGATCATCTGTCATAAACTGTCACAACATGGTAAATATGTAAAAAAAAAAATATATATATAAAGTTACACTGCAGTTTTAACTCTGCAGATGAAGCTCGTTCACTGACAGTCGCTCCTCTCCACTGTCGCTCCCCAGGATGTGGTTTTATTCTGTCGTAATCTGGATTGAACTGGGATTATTTCTCTGAATTGGACCTGAAGCTTCATTGTTTGATGAATTGGTGACATAAACAGAAACTGAACTGATTTAATTAGAAAGAGGAGAGTCGTCATGTTTTCTGTCTCTGCTGCTTTACTCAAACTGAACCAGAGGAGCAGAGTGTTTCCCATGATGCACTGCTGCGTGTTGGCTGGCTGGTAGCTCTGACTGTGATCTGCAGTGACGCGCCACTGCGTCCCGACGTGCCTGAAGTAAACAGTTGGCGGAGGAAACCTCAGCGAGTTATTTCCAGGCTGCATCACTGCTATGCTTCTTCATTTAACTGGAACTTTGTTAATTCCAAATATTTTATTTTGAAATCAAATAACAGATATACCTTAAAAATGAGTCTTTAGCCACCCCTCATTTTTTAATTTTACTTCAAAGCAGCCAAACTCTCTTTAGTCCTTTCAGAGTGGTTGGATTTTCTTTGGACTTTCGGAGCTTTAACACTTATTTTTGAGTCCACTAACTGTTTATCATCTTTTCCAGCACCCATTGTCCAGCGCACACAGCGATAAAACCAGCTCACCAAACGTGCTGGAGCTCAGCTTGAGTTGCTAGGTAACGAGCGGAATTCCACTGGGGTTGCTAGGTAACAGGCAGTGCCTGCTGATTTGTGATGTTACGTTCAGGAGGTTTTTGAAACGGCTCATATTCCAGATACCAAAAACAAACACTTGTTGATTTTTTAAAAGCCTGGACTGTTATTGGAAGCATAAAAATGTATAAAATTTTGCACATTAAATCTGCTTTAAATTATTTAAAAAGAGCAGAAAAAGTTGACATAATACTTTCAGTTTTTTGTAATAAAAGGTTTTTACAAGCAGGTTTCCAGATATAGTTTCAGTGCAGAATGAAAGTCAGTTTTCATGAGGAAGCAGAAGAAAGCTCCATCTCTCTCTGATGCTGAGCTGAAACCTGAATGTCAGGATGTATGAGGCGAGTTTTCCCTGAGCGCTGGAAACAAGAAAACCCAGGCAGAAGAGTATTAGATGAAATAAAGTGGAAACTAAACAGGAATTGGCTCCAGAGTTGGTGCACCGCAGCCTGCTGAGCCTCAGGGAGAACACTAAACTCAATATTGACCAAAAAAAAAGAGACACTTTCAGCAATTAGTCGGTGGTTTTCCACCGTTAGTGGAAGTTAAACTCGTTTGTATTCATTAAATAGGAGAGAAGCGCCGCTTTATACTCGGTTCCCCCACATTTTAAACGGCCAAATTCCAGATTTCACAGATATTTCTGCTGCAGAGCTGAATGTTGACTTTGGTGAAAATATGACTGAAAAATTAATTCCAGAGCTAAATAGGACAAAATATTGTTAATTATTTTTACTTTACTAAATTGTAACGGTGCTAAATTGTGGCTGTTAGTGATTAACAATAAACCCCAATCAAAGAAGAACAACCATAATCAATAAACCTCAGAATAATTGTGATCGTCTACTGCCGCCACCTGCTGGTCAGGAGAAAAATGACGCGACGCTCTGCTGGGATTCCTAAGACAGAAAACGTTTAAACTAATTATAAACTGAGCTTAATGCACTGATTGATAACGAGGACCAATTCAAATAAATGGGATTGGATTGACTTTTATTTAAAAAACGTCTCGAGATAAAGTGTTGAACTGAACTGGATTGAAATATTTGTGAAAATTTTTCTATTGGTGGATTTACCTCAAAATAAACCAAAAAATAAACAATAACAGAAAAACATTTACATTTGTTTTCATTTTTAAGTTAAATCAAGAAATGACCGTTTTAAACATGCATATTCAGAACTACCAGAAAAAAAACAACCTGGCAGTTCTGATGGTGGTAATGGAGTCAAACTGTTGTACATTTTAAAAATGAAACATAAAACTGTTCAAATGATTGTTTAACAACATAACTACTGCTGGATATAATAAGTAACAAAATTATTCCATTATTGTTGGTGTTTGTGTTATTGATGCTCGTTTTGCTTTTGGTGAAATTTAAAAAAGTAATGATTGTTCCTCTACTGTAGCTAAAATTAAATAAATGCTATATTCATGTTAACTAGTTGTAATATTCATGGATTGTACATGTCATCAATGTAAAATTATGTAAAGATATCAGGAGCAGGAGTATTGATAAGTTTATACACACTCCCTTACTATGTAAAAAGTTTTGAAATTTTTTGTACACATTAAAATAATATTTTAAGGAAAATGCAGTTTGGGAATCTGACATAGCAAACTTGACAGGCTATTTGCTGGATCTAGCTAATAATCATGGATGTTAGCTTCCGTGTTAGTGCTAGCTTGGTTTCTTATTTCTTGTTTCTTACTCATTCTTATTAGGTACATTTGTGGTTTCAACTAGTATAATAGGAAGTTTTAAGCATTTTTAATGGGATTCTGACGTATTTTCTGGCAGCAATAATTAATACTCCGAATTTTGATGCAGAAACATTAAAGTTATTGGCGTTTCATCTGGATTTTCGCGATGTGTGTGAATGTCTCCACACATCGCTCTAATGTGACCGAAGAGCCACAAACTGCTTTCTGAGACCAAACATCCCAGCTTCAAAGCCCTGCTGGAACAATCAGCATATAGATTATACGGCAAATGAAATGTCTTCTTCTTTCCATCTGCAGCCGTAAAAACAAATCATATGATGGAAAAATGAGACGGAGGAACTCCAGAGATAATAATCAGGATGAAAGCAAAACAAATCTCCCCTCAGGATCATTAATACGCCATAATCTGCTTTATTATCAGTGACTAGTTAGCACAACAACCTAAAGGGTCTCCAGTTTTTATTCAATAAAAGGTTCTGTCGCTGCAAAACACAGATTACTGATCCGTTGCACCTTTATTACTTTAAACTTCTGGATTTAGGAATAAACTGCTGACTTTCCAGATTAAAAATAAAATGATAAAAATCAGGGTTTTACTCAGAGTGAGGAGAAAATTATAATTACTCTATAAGTGAGGTAATAATAACCTGATCAGTAATAAAAATGACTATTAACTCAATCTGAGGCTTCCTGGATCAAATGTATAATTAATAACAATAACATTTTATCCTCCTATTTATAGGAGGATAAAATGAGCAAAATGTTTTTTTAAACTATTGTATTAACTAAAACAGTAAAACTTGTGATAAATGGTTTAATTCCACATTAATGAAAATTGTAATAAAATCCTGAAATATGTTTGATGAGGGGAACTGTTATAAGTTTACACACTCCTAACGCTTTAAAAAAAAGTATGATTAAATATTTCTGATATTTATCCTGAAGAATCCAACCAAAGAACAAACTTCTGTTAGGATATTAAAAAGGAAACCAGCAAAAGGAAAAAGGAGCAAAAACAGCTGAAATAAAACACTATAAACTCACTTCACAAAACAGAAGTCCTCCAGACCACTAGGGGGAGCTCCGAACTGGTAATATTGTATATGTAAATATGCTGCTAGTCTGTAATATTCTAAAAGACTGTATGTTTGAAAAAGACATGAAAGACTTCCTTCAATGTTTTTCCTGAGCGTCTGCTCCCAAATTATTTGGTATTCGACGCCCCCTAGTGGTCTGGAGGACTTCCTGTTTGTGGAGAGAGTTTAAGCGTTTCATACCTGCTTTTACTTTTGCATTTTTTCGTTTTCTTTTACTTCTCTTTCCTGTGGGTGCAGTGGTTTTCTTTAGCTTTTATGTTTTTGTGTTTGTGTGTTCTGGAGTTTGCATCATTTATGCACTTGAACCTGTTGGCCTCCGTAATACAGTCTAAAGGTGTTTCCTTCCTGATAGTCTGGTTGACTTGGTTCTATCGGAACCAAAACTTCATCATCTGTTCCTCCTCCAGCTGCTGTTCTCTTTCTCTCTGCTGTGAGTCAAACTATCCAAAGCCTTTGATCAACCTGTTCCCCTCCTGGCCTGTGGGGGCGCTGCACCAATAACTACTGAAGGAAATGACACAAAAACCTCTGAAGACGCTGAGAGCAACTTCCTTCTTCACAAAATGGAAACAGAAACGGAGGCGTGAGATTTTAGTGGCTGGAGGATTTCTCCACGATCCATTTCACGTGCTAACGCTAGGCTAACACTAGGCTAGCATGTTTGTTTTGGTTGCATTTACCCAGAATGCCCTGCGTTGCATTTGGAGCGGTCTCTGGTCCACTTGGTGTTCATATATGCATTCAAACCAAACCAGAGTTCACTTCAACCGAACCCAGACTGAGGTTTAGAGGACCAGCGTTTGATTCAGAACCGAACCGGACTCTTTTGACAAATGGACTGGAGTTAAAGCAGACTAAACATGACTGGTGTGAACACATTCTTAGAAAACATACATTTAACAGGAATGTGTAGATTTTTAAAAATAAAACAAGAATACATTTCCACCTAAACGTCAGCTGTACATGTTTGTTTTTCATAGCCACAGCATCGTTAGCACAGGGACCTTGCCTTTGAAGCTCCGGGCCACTCGGCCCAGTGCGATCCTCCAGAGCAGCCCAGAATATGCGCTGCGGGTGCAGAGAGGCGCTGTTGACATGAGCAATAAGCCATGCGGCAGAGCAGCACTGCGGCGCCGGATAACAAAAGCTAATTGGCATTGCACTGACGGCGCGGCATGAACAGATAGAGCAGCTTCAAAGTCTTCCTCCTCTCTTCTTCTGGCCTGCGACTATCTGCAGCCGTCAGGAACGTTTGCTTCACAATCTGAGCTAATCGGCGCTCATCAGGAGCAAATGAGTGGCGGCATGACTCAGCAGAAAGATGGCCGCTACGCAGGAGAAAACCACCTGGAGGAGCGAGAAGCTCCTGAAGCCGCCGCAGGAGGGAAAACTTCACCTCTATTCAGCTGGGATTTGTAGTCAATTAAAAGGACTTTGGTGTCACCGTTTCATCTGAGCTCCCTTCTTCTCCCGTAGCCATTGGAGACCGGGATATTAATCACTGAATTAATTATTGCGGCCGCCTGGAGGGAGCGCAGGGGGCAGCAACCCGCATTTAAAGGAGAGGAAGACTATTTCCAGCTCTGTTTGCCCTTCCTGTCAGAGAGGGAGAAATTAGTTAAAGATCTAGATTAGGAAGGAGAGATTAATGTTCCTGAAGGGACAGAACCACAGGCCGGTCCACACATAGCTTAGGGAATGTATTCACTCCCTCACCAATGCACAAATCTGTCTCTAATTAATCAGAATGCCAAATGAGTTTTCTTTCAGCTGTTCTTTAAAAGCTCAGGCTCTTTATGAAACTCCGCCTTCAGGAACGACCTGTCCTGTTTACAGTGAAGAGAAGAGAATCTAAAATCGGGACCAGCACTGACCAGTAGCTCCTACAGCAGTTCCACCAGGCGCTTGCTAATTGCTGCGGGCTAGTCTGAAGGAGCAGAGTGGGGGTTTCCAAGCTTGGAAACTGAATTTTCCTCCAACATTCTGAGCTCTTAAGTAAAACGCACTATGTGTCTGGAAAACACTCCTTCCTCACAGATGTTTCTGGCATTTGAAGGTTTTGGTCAAATCTCTTAGCAGCTGTGACTTATTTTGTGATTGTTTTTGACCTCTGACCTCGTCCCTACTGGTTTCAGAGTGAACTGGAAGCGAGGGAGCGCTCTTGTTGATGGACTGAGGCGTCATGAGATGAGCAGTGATGAGAAAAATGCCAACAGAGCAAAGGATGAAAAGCATTGTTGAGCTTTAAGGCTGTCATCTGCAGGAAGGCAGGCGGAGGGCGGAGGTGGGATGGAGGCAGGTGGAGGTGCACAGCAGGTGTTCTCCTAATCACACACGCCGACCTGCTGGAGTATGGGCCTCTTCAGTGAGCTACGGTTTTGATGCACCTCTGGATCCTCCATGTTGCCTCCTCCTGTGTGGGCGCGGCTGATACGGGCCGATCTCATCTGCCAGCGCTACGCTATTACTCTACAACAGCAGCCATTAGAGAAGCAGCAGTAGAGGACGGCGCTGATAGAGCAGCCGCTCCTAAAATAACCCGATCGCACCAGCAGCAGGAAGTTTAAGCCTGACAAAGCTATTCACACTGGGATGGCTTTGCAGCAAATGAGAAACCGCGGGGAATTAGAGGCTTTATAACCGTCTGAAGGCTTCGGCGCGTCGCAGACAGGAAGCCTGATGTTACAACAGGCGACTTCCACCGCACAACAACAAGCACGAGCCAGATCCTCCACCATGTTTACTGGGAACCAGTCTGCCGATTTCCAGGGTTCTTTGCCTTCAAACAATAGACGGGAAGTCGCAGAATCAGTCGCAGAAACAAATGCAGAGACAGATCGAACCAGAACCAGCAGAATCAGTCAGCGCGACACGAGACGTTCGACAACGAGCTACAGCAAACAGAGCAGCAGATATCAGTGCAAAGCAGAAAAGAAGCAACAGTTTTTACTTTGAGCCACATGCAAATTCAACTTAAAACTCTCTTCTACAACAGAAGAATGAGTTCAGCATTTCTGGGAAGCATCATCTCATTTCAGTAATCATTCTTAACATCACAATAATTTGTTTCTCATTTTCCTCGTCTCCTAATCTCACATCACTTGCAGCTGTAATCATTTTTTAGACATACAATTCCTTTTTCTTTTTGAAAGATTGGCTTTAACAAACAGTAAAACTGAAATTAAGGCAATTAAAGTGGTTTTGGTTTTCAGCATGAGCCAAATCATACGGACAAAGAACAGCTGGTGAAAGAGGTAAAAACAGAAAGCTAACATTAGCGAAAACAGAAACAACAATCTTGTTCAGATGTGAAGCAGTGACACAAATAACTGCCTCTTGCTAAATTGATAAGCATGTAAAGCAGATAGTGTTCACAAAAGTACCAGCCTAAGTACCAGCCCCAGCCTATAATACAGTATAATTAACAATTAGCTTCATCATGAGTATCTGTTAGCTTCTCTCTAGTTAGCAGTTAGCTTAATCATGAATAGCTGCTAGCTTGTCTCCAGTTAGACAAACTAGCTGGAGCTTGTCTAACTGGAGATAAGCTAGCAGCTGTCTCCACATGCTACTCTGCTAATAGCAGAGTATCTGGTCATGCTGACATTCATTAACTTTTATTTTTGCTCCCATTAGAAGTTTTTTAAGATTCTTCAGACTGAGATTTCTTGCTCAATCTGCAAGGAGATTGAGCCGCAGTCGATTTCGGCCATTTTTGTTTTGATTTCACAGTTTTATTATATATTTTGGATGTTTAGATAGACAGTGTGTCCCGATAGTGAAATGGGAATAGATTTGTCATGCCCCCTAGGTAATCCCAAAAATGTCAAAATGTTCTTCCAGTACAAACGTTCTCATGTTAACTTATCAGCTTAAAACTGCAGTTATAATAATCTCTGACCCACACGGAGGATTCACCTCAAGACATCTACAATCTAACAAAGTCCCACTGCTGGTAACCTTCAGGATTTAAAACACAACGCAGTTTTTCTTCTTCTCCTTCGCTGCCACAAACTGCTGTTCGTCACAGCAGGGTGTTAACATTCACTCAGCTCCTATTTGTGTCAATCAGACATGTTTGAAATATTGATGAAGGACTTAATTGGATTGACAGGCCAGGGATTTGAGCACTAAGTCATCTGTATGATCAAGATAATGCAGCCTGACATAATGTCAAACTGTGAATTTAATTGGCCTGGAGGTCATGCACACCCTGAGGGGACGAGGTCTTCACAAGTAGCTGTTAGCTTGTCCACAGTTAGCTTCATCAGGAGTAGATTTGGTTAGCAGAGTGTCACTAGATTAGAAATTAAATGTATTACAAGCATATGTTAGCTTGTCTAGAGTTAGCAGTTAGCTTCACTATATGACTAAAAATGTCCTTCATTCCAACTCTGTTAGCAAGTAGCTTCACTATAAATAATACTTACCTTCAGTACAAGTAGCTTTTAGCTTGTCTACTGTTAGTAGAACATCACTGTGAGTAGCAATCACTTTTTTTACATGTGTTAGCTGGAGTACAGGTAGCTTTATCACGAGTAGATTTGGTTAGCAGTTAGTGTCGTGAGATTAGCAATTAAATTCATTACAAGCAGCTGTTGGCTTATCTACAGTTAGCAGTTAGCTTCACTGTGAGTAGTATTTAGTTTGTCTCCAGTTCGTAATTAGCTCCACTATGAAGAACATTGCTCCACTAAAATTGTGTTTGAGAACAATTAAAATCTTAAAACCAAAACCTAAACAAAAAACAAATAAAAAACATTTCCCTTAAACATTCAGTCTACCTTCATCCCAAGTAGCTGCTGGCTTTTCTCCTGTTAGCAGGTCGCTTCAGTGAGTAGCTGTTAGCTTGACATTATAATTGTTGGGTAGGGTTTAGTTTCTAAAAATGGGTTTAGTTTCTGGACGTTTGATAGAGATTAGCTTCCTGATCATTCTGAGGGTTTGTTAGCTTACATTTTATTAGCAATGAGTTTTTCTTCTTCTACTTCGCTGCAGCAAACTACTCAGGGTGTAGTTTTAGGGTGTTAAGATTTACGCAGCTGCTATTTGTGTCTATCAGACATGCTTGAAATATTGATGAAGGACTTAATTGGACTGACAGGCCAATTAAGATTTGAGCACAGAGTGAGCACCAAGTTATCTGTATGATCAAGATAATGCAGCCTTACATGATGTCAAACTGGAGGTCATGTACAGCCCGAGGGATGAAGTTCATCTCAAGTAGCTACTAAATTGTCTCAAGTTAGCAGTTAGCTTCACTATGATTAGTTACTTTCAAATCGAGTTGCTTTTAGCTTGTTTACAGTTAGGCTATCACCAGTTAGCAGTAATGCTAATCACAAGAAGCTGCTAAATTGGTTCCAGTTAGCAGTTATCTATAACTAGCAATTACCTTCATTAAGTTTAGCTGTTAGCTTGTCTCCGTTTAGCAGCTTCACTATGAGCATCAGTTAGCCTGACAGGATGTCAAGCTGTGAATTTAATTGGCCTGAGCAGAGTTTGTGGCGACTCTCGCTCTTCTTGGGTTAAAGTTTAGTGGAAGAGTGAACTCACCTGGGGGAGATGTCACAGCCCTGCTGCATGAAGGCGCCCAGGGAGAACCAGAGAGAGTTGAAGATGCCAAACTCATTGGGGGGCTGGTCGCTTGGCGGACCGTCGGTGCCCTCCTCGGGCTCCTCGGTGTGCCATTCGTACGGGCTGAAGCGGCTGACCAGGAAGAGCACCACGCTCACGCCGATGTAGGCGAACACGATGCACATCCAGATCTCGTAGGCCAGCGGGTCCAGGAAGGAGAACACGCCCGGTTTGGACTTCTGCGGCTTTTTGATCATGATGGAGATGCCGAGCGACATGAACGGTTTAGAGAAGTCGATCACCTCCTCCCGGACCAGTGTGATAGTCAAAGGGGCCACAGCGATTTCCGCTTTCTGTGGGGGGAAAGGGAAGAGGATTAGGTTGAGACTGCAACTAGATATTAGGGCCACGGTAGAAAAAAAAGAGTCAATGTCTGCTAAAAAAAAGAAATTTATACTAATCACAAAAATTGTGACTTTTTCTAATATATCTCCGACCTTTCAAGTTAAAAAAGACTTCTATGTTTTTTCCAAGAAAATTTCTAAATTAACCTAAATTTTTATAGCAATTTTTAGACCTTTCAAGCTAAGACATTTCCTTGTTTTTTCTAGTAAATTTCTGAGCTTAATCTCAAAATTTCAGGGTTTTTTTTTTCTATCGACAGTGGCCTTAATACGTAGTCATAGAAGACCGTGGGATATAGGAAATAAAAAGCAAAAATAGACTTTAAAATAGTCAGAGGCTTAGCTGTGACTCTGAGAATCAGCAGGAAGGATAAAATAATCAGAGAAATATGCTTAGAGCGCAGGACAGTGTGTCACCTCTTTGCTCTGCAGCTGTGGAAAAACGTTCACCAGCTCGCGGAAAATCCACAAACCAGATTACAGCGAACGGCTCGGCAGCCATGGCGGCGCGGGGCTTACGCTCTCACAGCATTTTAACTTTCATTACGGCCGTTTGACTCGTTGGGAAACAGAGCCGCAGGAAAGAAAACGGCAGAGATTAAAGTTCTTACATCCTCAGCAGAATGCTCTAAGACGACAGCCTGGCAGAGTTTAGTGTTTTAAAAACTTGGCGGGTTGAAGAGCTTCTCTGGGGAAGAAATGGAAAAGTGTTGATAATTTCCCTGGATGTTCCCAGTAAACTCAGAGCCGACCGAATTCACATTTCCACCATAAACCTTTTAAACCTATTCACTGCAAACACAAGCAGGGTTGGTTG
This sequence comes from Poeciliopsis paucimaculata, assembly GCA_903067055.1. Classification (NCBI taxonomy): domain Eukaryota; kingdom Metazoa; phylum Chordata; class Actinopteri; order Cyprinodontiformes; family Poeciliidae; genus Poeciliopsis; species Poeciliopsis paucimaculata. The sequence goes on along the minus strand of CAEGAD010017123.1, from coordinate 157,826 downwards.
GCTGTTCTCACATTTCAGATCATCAAACATACTTTAATATCATACAAATATAATCCAAAGATAAAAACTGGTCATGCTGGTCGTGTCACCATGGCAACAACCCAGGCCATCAGGGGTTTCGCGCTCTGTTTAAAAGGGGCAAATGATGCTTTCTGTTAAACAACAGAAGTAGTTCTACAAAACATTTTTATTACACTTTTTGCTCAAAATCATGACCAGATAATCAGATTTCACCTCCTCAGTTCTGAACTCCTGTTTTAGAACTCTTTCACTTTTGTGCAAATAAGCAACTAGAGGCCACGCCCCCAACTCAATGTTTACATGTCAAAATGGCTGCAAACAAATGAGCAACGGTAAAACCTAGGACTGTAGGATAAACCAACCAATCCATCCATCTAATCAACCGACCAATCAACCAAACATCCATTCAACCAACAGTCCAACCAATAAACTAACCAACCATCCTTCAGTCCAATCAACAAACCAACCCTCCGCCCAATCAATAAACCATCCATCCATCCATCCATCCATCAGTGAGCAGAATCAGTGAGCATAGCGCCACCTACCCCGTACACCAGCTCCCCGACCATGCCGTTCCAGATCTTGGTCTCTGGGTCCCTGGCGCCGTACTTCCCGTCTGGGACGATGGCGATCTTGTACTTGATGCCGATGTGTTTGGCGATCTCGGAGGCCAGGTCCACGCAGTAACCCTCGTACTGGTCGTTGCCCTCAAACGACTCCCAGTTCTTTTTCAGCATGACGTAAGGACCCTCCTACAAGACCAGTGAAACCAGAGCGTCAAACACAACACAGGCTGGTGTGTTGTGTTTTCATTTATTCTACTAGTGAATTAGAGCAATAATCTTTTCTGTATGGAACCCTTTAGCTGCCAGATTTAGAAACTAAATTCAGCAGCAGTATGTCATTACAAAATGCAAAACTCATGAAAACAAGAACATTTCATTTTATTTGATCAGTTTTATATGACGGAGTACTAGCGTCAGGCTAAGATCTTTTTCTTTCAATGACAAGAATAAAGTCCTAACATTAGATGAATAAAGATGCAACGCTACCAGAAAATAAGTCGGGAAGTTACAAGGAAAATGTCGTTTTAATAAAAAGAAAACTTCAATAGAGTCAATAAGATCTGACCGGCTCAGCAAATCTGGAGTTTCGAAATAGACTCAAGATATGGAAGTGGAACAGATCGGACTTTTTTGCGGTAAAAGATCGGAATCGGGCGTCCAGAACATCGTGACAAAGTGGGATTTGGATTGCATGGCTTTGGACTCGGGTTCGGTTTGAATCAGGTGAACTTTGTTTGGACTGGAGAGCCGTCAGAGGGAGAGACCTGAGTTTTTACGTTGTTTTGTCATCGTGCTCTACTTCGTGTTGGTCCGTCACATTAAATCCCAGTGAAACAGACGGAGGTTCATTGGTTCCTATCGGAACGGTTCATCAGCAGCGTTCCTGCCGATTAGGAACCTTTTGGGTTTCGGAGTTTCTCTGAAGGTCACTCCAGCGACAGACGGAGCGCCGGGTCGAACCGCCAGCCATGTAATTACTGAGCGGCTCAGTCTACTTCCTGAGGCGGGAGGATTCACGCTGGGGTTAATTTAGAAACACATTACAGGTGTAACTGTAAAATCCCCCCCGCTGCTTTACTGCGACTCTTCATGGAGGCAGTTTGTTCCTGGAGCTGATCTGCCAAACCCAAAACATTAAATTCCAAACATCTGAGCTGCAGGAGAGAACCAGAACCACAGACCGGGTCTCACCGGGACCACTGCTGCGTCTCCTCAGAGACTCAACTCAACGTTTTTCTCTTTCCAACGTTTGTTCTCAAAGTGATGGAGAACAGAACTGAAGCCGGATCAGAGTCCAGACGTCAGAAGAACTCCTTCAGACTGAGAACCGGCTTCGGACTTCAGTTCTGAGACTTTTATTTACATTCAAATAAATTAAACTTACGTTACATGAAAAAAGTTTGCTTATAATTTATTAGATAAATGTCTACTGAAGAATATTTGTTCTGATGATTAAAGAACCGTAATTTTAGTCTTCAACTCAAAGAAAATAAAATGGACGAATACATTATCTTCTACTGGATGTTGATTTTATTTCCTCTAATGTTCATTTATGAATACTTAATGTCTTTACACTGTGAGCTCTTGATATCAAATGTCTTGTTTTGTTTGGGTTCATAATTTTGTTAATTTCTGATTCTGAAAACGTGGAAAAGTTTCCAACCCAACAACAACAACAACAACAACAAAAAAAAACCCCAAAAGACCATTAAGACAGATTTGAAGATGTGATTAAGATATTAAAGGCAAACTTAGTTTTTAAAATGAATTTCAGACATTTTAAGGCCTGTAATCCTCTTCACTCTGACAGACGTCAGTGACTTTCTGACGACTTTAATCTTTAATGATTAATGTTTTGAAAGAAAATGGATGAAAACCATCCTACACATTATGTTGGTCCATCACATTAAATCCCGCTAAAATAGGTTGAAGCAGATAAAACTGCATCAGTTTGAGTGGTGAGGTTCCAGTTGGTTTCAATGGGTTCTGGATGGATGGGAGTTCTGGTCGTTTCTGGAAGCTTGGTTCTGACAGAACGGTCCGTGTCACAGGAAGAGAGAGCAATCTTTTTCAGTCTTCACTTTAAAGGCCAACATGGCTGACAGCCTGGTCAATAATCACCGCTCCGCTGCCGGCTAATGAGGCTCATGACACGGGCCGTCCAGAACAAACACACGACCAGGCCCGCTTCATGATCCAGATCCAAACAAACACCCCGGCACGTAACCAAACAGAACCCGTTTGCTCAGCGCCACGCCGGCCTGTTTGGGTCCGTGTTCGGTGTTTGGGTTTGTGTTCGGGACAAACGGCCTGTTTGGTCAGGAGCGCTAATCAGCACCAGATCGACGACAAGCGGTCCAAATGACCCGGCGACACAGAGACTCACCCAGCAGCCTCTTCATGCATTCTTCCAGTTTTTATGTCATGAAGCTGCTCAACGGTTTCTTTGGCTCCGGTTTGTTCCTGCTGCTGCAGGTTCAGGGATCATCATCTCTGGAAACAGTTTCTGCTCCCAGAGGGACGAACCATTAAATATCGTACCATTAAAAACTCGTGCTTTGTTTTCGCGAGCCGTTCATTTCTTCTGAGTGATGGACTGAACTCATTTTGTTAAACTAAACGGTTTTAAGATTCAGTCAAATGTACTCATTATTTACATCATGACATTTTCTATTAACTGTGATTTCTGCACTGACAAAAGTAAACAAAAATGACCAAAAGACTTACACCACTTTTCATATTTTAACTGTTAAAGTAAAACATCATGTCAAGGATGTGAAATAATTTTTCTTGGTCTTATTTATTTCCTATCTTAAAATAATCAGATGTTTCCTTTTAGTTTAAGCTGCTGCGTATAAACACAGCAGGGATTTAAGCTTTCAGAAAACAAACAGGAAACATCAGGATATTTCACAAAGTCTGTTCCAAACACGACCAACAAACGCGCTGATCTGACATCAGAACTGGCGCTGAAAGGAAGCCGCCACAGAGAAACAGTAAAATCATGCTACACAGGAAGATGATGGATCTGAATTGGTGTGATTATGGGAGCATTAGTCTTTCTAAGCTGTTTTAGGGCTTGCAGGGAGTCCTCAGTGTGTAATATACTGTAAGTAAGAGCAGGTAGTCTGACAAAGTGACAGATTTAGAGCACGCAGCAGCTCTGCTACTTTACAGACCAGGATCCATCAGTCTGGGAGAAAAACATGCAATTTTACACCTAAAGGACCAAAAACACACACACACGCACCACACACACGCACAGCATGTCTGTGAAGAGACGTTGGGACTGAAGAGACGTCCTCCATCCTCTCAAAAACAACAAAGCCAGCTTCTCCCTCCATATGCATCCCCCCTCCCTCTCCTGGGACTCCATTACGGCTCTGAGTGTTTCTGAACAGGGATCCATTAACATGGCCGCTGTCTCTCCCCTGCTCCGGTTCTTCTGGGCCTCATTTGGGCTCGGGACTCTGCGTCCATCACTACCACTAAGGCCTTTCATGTCCCCTCCTGTCCAACTGGGGACCAGTCCGTTAAACTGGGCTGAATAGAGGGAGAAAGCTGAATTGACTTCACTTCTTCCAGGTGCAAAAATAGCTGAGAAATAAAACATTTCACTTTAACTGCTATAATGAAAAGTTTGAAGATTTTAAATCAGTTTTTTTATAAAATGGTTTGCAGATCACTACTATTCTTGATCAGCAAGTGACAAAATGGATCTGGAAGAGCAAAGTCAGGTTTGGGCGTCTTTAAAACTGATAGCAGGTTAAAATGAAATGTCAGGTTTACTTCAGGTGTCCAGAGTTAATTAATCAGATGTTTTAGAGCCGATCTAAACTCTAATGTTTCCTGCTGAGGCGTTTTAGCATCGTGGTCGCGCCAGTGTGAAACTCCAACTCTGTTTTACAGTCAGCTGTCTCTTTCCAGCGCTTGGTGCTAATAGCGCTTAGCATTTGTCTACAAATCAAGTGAGCGCATTGCGCAACACAAATAATCATCCAGCCGGAACAAAGCGCGCTAATAGTAAAGCAATTTAACGAAGCTGATGAATCGTTACTGATTATAGTAAAAAAGCTGCAATCAGGGCGTGGCACAGAAAAAAATATTTGTATGAACCTTCAAAAGAAGCAGGTTTTGTAGAAAAGATGTCTGAGAAAAAGTGCAGAAGCCAGTGAGTACAGCATGCTAGCTTACCATGATGGTCGTCACGATAACGGTTCGGTTATCCATGCCTGTGGTGTCATTGGAAAGCTGCTGGGTTTCCTCCTCCAGAACCAGTTTGTCGTCACCGTTCCAGTAGCCGATCTGCAAGAAGAGCAAAGCATCAGAACCAGAACACCCAGTTCATAACGCTGAACTCTATTAATTATTAATATTCCTGAAGGAGAATCACAGGAGTTTACTGGAGATGTTCTGGGTGACGGAGCAAAGAATCTCAGTATAAACAGGACATGAAGCTTTATTTATTTGCTTTACGAGTTAAACGGTCTGATCCACAAGCCAAATAATTTGATCTCGACTAAAAAAGGATTTAATTAGTTTTATAAAACGATGAATGTCAGACTGAACGCCTCAGATTTGGTTTCCTCAGGACAGTTAATATCAGATGAAGCATTTAGCTGAACGCTGGAAACATGACACATTCTTCACTACTGCAGTCCCTGATTATACTGACTGGGTTCACATGTTTGAGATGTTACGTAAAAATAATAGTTACTGGGTTCTGATAAGCTGATAGTACATTAAAAATAAAATCAGATGTATAAAAATAAGTCAATACTTGTAAATTAATCATTACATCATTCTCAGCCATTCAACAAAATGTAATAAAATTGTCAAGAGAACTTAAGAAACTGATTTTATTTCAGTTCTCACTCATTTTTAGAGGACCATCATCATCCTCATTCATGTGGCCATTTATTACATGCAATCACATTAACATTAGCATTAGCGTTCCATCATTGGCTGGTAAACATAATTATGGAGGAAACTCTGGGGTTCAATTCCCAACCTTCCGACCCTTGCTCCATGTCTTCCTCTGTCTAGTTCCTGTCAAAATACTTTTCTAAATCCATAATTTTAAATGTAAATACCAGAATCTGTATAAAAACACTTATAATGGCCTATTTTAATAGTTACACCAAATGTAGCTTAAAATGCATTAATACACATGTTGGAAACAGTCGTAGAACTATTGCTAGGAAAATAAATGGTTCTCCTGGATTCGCTGCTTTGGAAACTCAAGCAATAGCATGTCAGCTAGCATAGCATCTAGGCAGCCTGGTTCAGATTCCAAAGATGCATTTTAGAAATGCTTTACAAAACCATCCAGAAATAGGTGGAATATGTTCAAAAATGTTCAATCACCCGAATACTAAGCCTGGAGTAACCAGAGGTCCTCAAATTTATTTTAATAATTAACATTAGCATCTCACAGTATTGAGCTAATCATAATTAGCTCATGATAAGTTAATTAATACCTGAAAATGGTGTTATGAAAACATTTTCTTCTATGATATAGTTGAATAAATAGGATTTTATTTGTTAGCAGTTTAGATAAATATGGTATACGGTCTTATTAGCATTTAGCATCAGCAACTAACATGTAGCGGTTAGCATAAGTAATTTTTGTTTCTGATTGAGCATTTCATTTAATCCATAATTTTATGGATTAAAATTATGGATTAATTTTAATCCATAATTAAAAATTATGGATTAATTCCCCTGAAGATTCTTTGGGGAATCTTCAGGGAGATTCCCCAAAGAAGGAATCTCCCTGATTCCTTCTTTGTTCGTTCTCATGTAGTTAATCCAGCCTTTTGGTTTTTAGGTATTATTAAAACCTTTTGCCATTAGCGGCACATCTGTAGCATCGGTATGTAAAAGTGAAATTTGAGATTTACTGTTTTCCGTTGGCTTGAACTCACTCTAACTAAACTTTCATGTTACTCTCAGATAAGATCATCGTTTTGTTCCCCCGATTATTCCACATGCAGCTTCCATCTTGTGATGCCGCTTTGGCAGCAACTTAATGAATAATCTTTGAAGAGCTCTCTTCGTCTGCAAGAATCTCCTTCCAGAGGTCATCTGGGGTCAAAGTGACTGCCAGGAAGGGGCATACAGGATGTGCTTGAGTCTGAGCATCAGCACGTCTTGGCCAGGGAGCGTCGCAACAATTTATGGTAAAAAGCCGGAATGTGAGAAGCAATATTGTGTCAGACTGATATACAGATCATAGAGGATGCAGAGGCTGTGACAGGTGCTGTAAACAGCCATAATTCAGACAGAGTGGAGGCGGCGGGGCCAGGGCTGGCGGCGCTCGGCCTCAGGATGATTGAAGGACATGCAGAATGTGGGGGCGAGGCTCTGACCTAACACAAACACACACCAACACCCACGTGTCCCGGAGCCGGCCAAAGCAGCTTCTGATTGATGGGAACTCCTCTCCTCCACCAGCATACCTTGATTGCCTTCTGTTTCACTTCATCCTCTCCCCATCACTCTCTCCACTGCTGCCGCCTTCGCCTCCATTTCTTCCACACACATATCCATCCTCTCAGACCAGAGGCAGAGATGCTGCCCCAGGCTGTTTTATACGCCTCACTTATGATACCAGAAAATGGCGCAACACGCATTAAATCCTACCAACCCCAAACCGCTCCATCCATCACAGCGGCCTCAGCACATCTTTGATATTACTCTGATTTACAGGCAGTCGAGAAGCAGAGCTACTCTTAACACTGACCCGTTTGTTAAGCAGCTGACGCTGCAAAAGAGCAGCAGCTTCAGGTGAGACGAGTCGGCCATGTTAAGACAACGGCCAAAGAAAACAATAAGGGAAAACCCATCCATCCATCAGAGCTGCTGCTCAGCCTGTCTTTTGTTTTTAATCAAAACAAGGTCAAAAATACATTTACTATATATATATATATATATGCACACACACATGCTATAGCATTGGCACAGCAACAAGCCTCTGCTGTCATTCAGGCTTGATATTAAACAGCAGAGTTGGTTTAATGAACAGGTTTACTCTGCTAGCTAAAACTTTAGCTATGCTAACAGTAAAACCCTAACCATGAACAGTTCCACTGACAAACTGTTACACCAACATAGTATTTTGGGGAGGCTAACGCTAAAGCGCTAACTTCAACCAGAAGTTAGCGCCATGTATACCTGCCATGTATCAATGACAGAACATGTGCTTATAGCGCCCTCCACAGGCGTAAACCTGCTATTAAACTCCTTCCTGTACGGTTTGCGCTTGAGGAAGTGATTCTTTGGGACAGGCCTTTCATTCATGCTTTCAGTTTTATAGCTGACTCTGGTCAGAAAGCCCGCCAGACATCAGGAGATTTTAAACAGATCACAGCAATGCATTCTGGGAAGCTGGGAACCAATCTGGACCCAGAACGGCCATCTGTGTCCAACCTCCAATGATCTAGATGGCGATTTGAAGTTGTGGAGATCTGTGGTGTTTCTCTTTCTCTATTGGTCCAGATTCTGTACAACAGAACCACTGGCAGTGAATCGGGACCAGAACCAGAATCAGAACTAATCCTGTTCAATGAGGCAGTTACATGCTGCTCACGCATTGAGCCCATCCTGTGACGGTGCTTATTGTTACATAATGGAAACACTTTTTTCCACAGTTCAGGTCAGAAGTGAACATCAACTCATCATTTAAATGAATGTCATTACTTTGGAGCTTTTAATGAAGCTTTTTAAATGTTATTCTTCTAAAATGGAACAACTGCAGGTTTATTTTCTGTCATCCACTCAGCGTGCTCATAATGACTCTAATATTACTCTGCATTCCCATTAATATTCTCTGAGCAGGTTGTACCCAGACAACAGTCAATGCTGGAGATTAATTATGTTGTTTACACAGTGTTAGTAAGAAAATGTCTGGATTTAATGTTCCAAGTCACTCTGACCTGAAACGACAGGAAGGAATTAAAACTTGGAAAGTTGTAGAAAAATGATTTGATACATTTTTATAAATGACCCAACTGCAGAAAGTCTCCAATAAGGACTCTAACAGGAACAAGATAAGAGATCTTAGTCAGTCAAATAATGGGACATCATCAGCTAAAACAGATGAGAAAGATTTAATAGCTACGGATTTTTATAAGCTATTTAGAGATGCTTCAGCATCACTTATCAATGCCAATTAGTTAAAATCCACAGCAGTGTTGCTTTAAAACTCATCACAGTTGCTATCCTTTAGGGGTTTTTTTCCACTCTGGAAAAAAAAAACTAAAAACCCCAAACTAAGTTCACGCGGTTCGTCTCTGAGACCTGGTCCCTGTCTTACCCTTCTGGGTCCGTTATTCTTCAGCTCAAACACGTCCATGGAGTAGTTGATCCTCTGACCAAACTCGTTAAACTCAACATTACCTGTTAGTCCCTGCAGCTGGACCTGCACACAGACGGACAGAGTGACGTCACGCAGAGGAGAACCAACCAACGAGACCTTCGCCGATTTATCTGAGCCACATCCACAGAGCTGGCCCACAGTCGGCGCTTCTGATTGGGATTTTATGTGACAGAACAAATAAAGCAGTGAATAGATGTGAAGCTGAAGGAAAACGACACGTAACTTTCCTTAACGCTCCACAGAGACCTTCTGTAAACATCAATAATGAACAGATTCCCAGCTAGATTTAGGCCTGCACTTTGACTAGGCCATTCTAAGGCATCTTTTTGTTTCAGAGTCTTCACTTTAAAAACTAAAAGATTTGTCGTTTCATTTCTCCGTCCCTTCTCTTGCTGTTGGTCTGTCACTTAAAATATGTTAAAGTTTGAAACCTTTAAACTTTAAGCCTCTGTGGATTCAGAAAGATCAAATAAGGTCAACATTTGTCCAAATCTGTGACTTTAGGTTAGTTTTATAATGTCTGCATCTTCAGTGCATCTAGATCATCATGATGTCAGCCATCATGCAGCTAAACAAAAATAAAGAAAGAATGAATTTCTGTCCATCATAATCCAATCCACTGATTTCCTGAAATAAACAAATTTTTTAGATTATGATTAATATATTCAGTTGTAGTTTATCTCTTTGCGACGCCGTTTGAACAGTGTGTCCGCTTTCCATCGGATGTTTTTCTGTGAAAAATGTTGAAAGTCATGTTTTATTTTCCTTCCACTTTACATTTATGTACTGCTTGTCACATGAAAGCCAATTAAAACAGAGGTTTTGTGGTTAGAAGGTGACCAAATGGGACCAGTTCATGGTGGTGACTAAACGAACTCCAGGTCCACTGGCGTGTTTCTCTCGCCTGTTTCAGGGTGCGCTCCATTTCTTTGCCCTGGTTCCAGGGCGCGGCGGGGTTCGCCAGGCAGTCCCCGGCGTTCCCCCGTCGGGACAGGTCCACCTTTCGACTGCGAAGTGTCCTGAAGGCCTCGGCCATCACCATCACGCCGTCATACGTCAGCGCAGACGTGTACTGCAAGACACAAGCAGGCATGAACAGATGACCAGGTCTGTTTCTGACCGGCTGTCTGGAGTTTCAGGATATTTTCCTCCTGATGGTCCAGTAGACCCGGTTCTACTGGAACAAAACTTCATCACCTGTTCCTCCTCCAGCTGCTGTAGTTCTCCTGCTCTGAGTCAAACCAACCAAACCCTTTGAGGAACCTGTTCCCCTCCTGGCCTGTGGGGGCGCTGACCAAGAACCACTGAAGGAAATGACACAAAACCCTCTGAAGACACTGAGAGCATCTTCCTTCTTCACCAAGTGGAAACAGAAATGTAGGTGTCAGATTTTAGCAGTTGAAAGATTTATCTTTAGCCAAAGGCGAGTCATTTCTGATGCTAGTACTAGGCTTGCACGTTTGTTTTGGTTGTATTTACCCAGAATGCCCTGCACTGCAGTCCACTTCCTGCTTTTGGAGCCAGGGTTCACTTCAATCGAACCCAGATCAAATACAACCACTAAAATGTGACCCCTCCATTTCTATTTCCACTTGGTGAAGAAGGAAGTTGCTCTCAATGTCTTCAGAGGTTTTTGTGTCATTTCCTTCAGTGGTTCTTGGTGCAGCGCCCCCCCACAGGCCAGGCGGGGAACAGGTTGTTTGGTTGGTTTGACTGGGAGCAGAGAGAAAGAGAACCACAGCAGCTGGAGATGGAACAAGTCAAAGCGAGTCTACAGACTGTCAGGTGCTAAAACACTTTAAAAACAATGTAAAACTCAGCAGGCAGAATGAAATGAAAGTCCTTGTAAGTGCAGCCTTGAGGAGACCCGACCCGGTCTGAGGAATGAGCCCAATTAAACTCTGATTTAGCCCAACAGGTTTAATGTTCTGCTGTTCAGGTGTTTTCAGAGGACATGCAGAGTTTCTTCAACATAACGGGAGCAGGATACTCCAGTCATTATTTTCTGCAAACAGAGAGGAAGCCTAGAGCAGAGCAGAGGCCCCGCCCCCGGTGTAAACCCACCAATTTACCCTCGTTTATCTGTGACCTAAAGATGTGCCGCTGCCTCTGATTATTTGCTCTGTAAAAATGTTGCTCCCCTTAAAACGCCATAAATTCTCCTGAAACTAACCTCTGGCAGGGCAGAGAGGTAATTGAGTGAATGACGAACCAGCAGCCTGGCTTTGGGGGTTGAGGGGTAATAAAGAGGTGGGGGGTAATAGAGAGGTGGTGGGAGGGGTAACGGGAAGCCTTTTGTCCAGCCGGGAAGCAGCCTGGCATTAATTACCCCGGCTGGCGGGAGTTTATTAACTGCCTGCAGCCGGGGCTGAACCCCATTCATTAGCCTGCTGCTCATTGCAACATTATGGCTTCCAGGGAGCTCTAAGCCCCGCCTCCTGCTGCTTCCCGACCAATCACAGCCTGGCACCTGCTTCCATCACACCTTTAGCAACACAAACCTCCCTGTGAACCGGACACCTGCACAATGCTTCGGCTTGCTTGGAGCGCACCACTGAGACGCTTAGAGAAGAAATTATTTTAATATCAGATCAAATCAGAGTAAAAATAAACAGTTTTAAAATTACGATGAAGGGAAATGAGTGAAACGTAAATCATGAACCTCAGCCACGATGAGGTACCTGTCTGACAACATGAAGCAGGTAAATATCTCAACAAGCAGCACACTGAGAAATTCATCAACAGATGGGTCACCGACTGATTATGTATGGAAGTCTGAAATGTTTTATTTTTCTTTTGAAGAGCCAAAAAGTCTTAAAAATGTAATTATGTGCAAGTAAAAATAATTATATTAAAATATTTTAAAGCTTCCCTTTTTTTTTTCTTGTGGAAAATTTTTTTCTGAGCATAAAAAAGTAATAATGTGTAAAATTTCACCAACTGTGTTTTTATACCAAATGTTAAAGGATAATAAAGATACATTTTTCTCATTTATCAGCAAAAAGCCCCCCCAAAACAACAGAGTACAATTATTATTTTTATTTTGTCTTTGGGCCTACACGGCAAGTGGGGAGAAATCTTCCATTCAATTAAGAGAAAAAAAATGTATTGGGGGAGAAAAAAAACATGCCTTCAGGAGTTAAGCTAGAAATAAAAAACAAGACAAAAAGTAAAGAATGAATACATGCATGTTTTTTGGCCCTGGGGCCCAATGGCTTCAAAATTGATGGCCAGATGGAGGAAAAACTCCAGCCTGAGTGGGAATCCTACTTCAGATCCAGAGACTTACATGCATCTAAAATTTCTAGACCTTTAATAATAATAATAATAAATTTAGTCGCATCAAGTCTCTACCTGCTGACAGGAAGAGCTTTGACTGAAGCGTTGCTGTTTTTATGTATCTGAGTGAGTAAAGATGGCGGAGGCAGCGGTCGCCGCAGCGTTCGTTTATTAGCTTAGCATCAGGCTAGTCGCAGAGCCTCAGTGGGAAATCCACTCATTTAGGCTGAGTGGATTTCCAGGAGAGAGAGCAGTTCATCAACACATACACACACCACCGTGGATGATATCACACTGGTGTAAACTTTTAATTTTACCCAGCCCAATACATCAAACACACACACGCGCACGCACCCACACTCACACACACACACACCCACGCACACACACACACACACGGCTCCTCTCTGCTACTGCGTCTAAAGCAGAGATCTGTGCTGGACACAGAGATGAGCTGTAGGGTGGAGGTTTGCTAGCCACCGAGGCGTGATGCCCCAGTGCCTGAACCGTGCGCGGGTGAGCAGGAAGTGGGTCAGACTGTCACATCGCTGCATGCAGCAGCGCAGGATGACATGCAGACGGCTCTTCCTCTCCTCAAATCTCCGACCGGCTGAGTCATCCCCATTTTGCAAACACCAGAGTTCAGCTTCAAAATGAAATTAAAACATTTCAGCTTTAAACCTGACCTACAATGATTTCTAGAGCAGGTTAGTTTAGGTGTATGGCCTAGTCAAAGCACATTCATTACATTCTCTGCGATAAGTCATTCTTAAATAATGAGATTTAAACTCCTCAGTTCTCCCTATTCAGAGTTGTTTTTGGGTCTCTGTCACTTTCAATCCTAATAACCTGCTACTGGCCACAACCCCCAATTCAACATTTACACTGACATGAAAATGGCTGCAAACAAAAGCACAATTATTCAACCATACATCTTTGAGAAGCAGACGTGGAGCCTCCTGTGCAACAAACAAGAATACAGCAAGAGGTTTATGGATGGTAAATCAACAACAAAAACAACAAAACCTGCTGGAGCTCAGCTTGGGTTGCTAGGTTACGGGGGAGTACTCTATGGGGGTTGCTAGGTAACAGAAAGTGCCTCCTGAGTTGTGAAATTAGATTTGGGAGGGTTTTGAAATGGCTCATTTTCCAGTCACCCAAAAACATGAACTTATTGCTAAAGTCCAGCTGGATGTTTTTTTTAAAGCATTTGGGCAGTTTTAGAAGCAGCAGAAACTCAAATGGAAGAACTAAAGTGTGTAAAATCTGAATTATACATAGTATATCGGTTTTAATTTAACCCCACTTTGGACACCCAGAGCTGAACAGAAACTTTGGGTTTGGTTCTGTTTCTAGTTCTAATTCTGGTTCTGGTACCTTGGGCGGGGCGTCGGAGCCCGGGTACTCCCTCTGGTCAAGTTTGTTCCAGCGCTGCATCAGCTTGATGACCATGGGGTTGCTGAAGTTGACCAGCTGGAAGCCGGTGACGTTGGCGCCCCCGTGCATGAAGCGCTCCAGGTTGATATCCTTAAATCCCTGCAGAGGACGAGAGTTGAGGCATTTACAGACGACTCCACGGCGTCACACTACCTGGAGAGGAAAACCAAGATGGAGGCAACCGACTCACCAGGTTGGCCATGATGTAGTGGTAACCCTTCACATGTTTCCCAACACTCACAATCTGAGGAAGACAAAGCCGAGTTAATCTGATAGGATGACAGAATACCACGATCTGGGAGGAAAACACGTTTAATGGCTGAGATCTGTGGATCTCATCATCAGGCATCACTCTGGATCTATTGCTAAACGTCTGGCTTGCCTTTTTAACGGCTCTTCCTTTGTTTTAAGCTGAAATGTTGAACAAGAAAAGAGGAAAAGAAGCAAACATTTTTTTTTAAATTAGAAGAGATTTTTTTCTCTTATGACAGGCTAAATAACCCAAATTATTGCTGTTAATGTTTTACTTTGCTACTTTACAAACGGCGCCCCACAGAGGTCGACTGGGATTTCTCTTTTGTCTAAAGACCATGAGCCATTTCTCTCGCTAGCGCTAGGCTGACACGCTTGTTTTAGTTGTATTTACCCAGAATGCCCTAACCTGTAGTCCACTTCCTGCTTCTGGCGTTCAAACCGAACCAGAGTTCACCAGATGAGGCTTGGAGGACCAGAGCTCGATTAGCATTCACACCTCCAAGAAACAAACCGGATTTTATAGACAAACGGACTGGAGCTGGGTTAAAGCGGATTAAACTGAACTGGTGTCAGATGTAGCTCAAAGGAAGGTCTCTGTCTGATAAAACAGATTTTATCTGTCTGATTTCCAATCCTGATCTTCGGCCGGACCACAGTGATGATGCGTTTCCTGTTGACTGCTCTCTGAACCTCTAACTCCACACTAACGAGGCGCCGGAAGCTGATCGGATCAGGAGCTCTGCTTCGGAAACCGAACCGTCAACCTTTCACCTCCCTCATATGCATCCTGGCTGCATTTTAAGGCTGATGAAAAGTGAAGCAGGAAAACATGCGGTAATATTGGTTACGGGGTTATAATGTGAGCAATGTTCCTGCTGCTAAATGATAATTCAACTCATTATTTACATCTAGAAAACAACATTTTATTGAAAAGTTGCTTTAGGGCAAAATAAATCAAACATAAAACCCAATAATGTGCTTTAGAAGAAAGCTACAGGAATTATAAATACATTAGATTATTTTCCTCCAACCAATGAAATATTTCTTTCACTGCACAATGCATGAAATATTTCACAGACCTGCACAGAAAACAAAAAAAGCCTTTAATAAAATCCTTCCAGGGTTGTAAACAGAACTGGTTCAAAGTTAAAGAAACAAATTATGAATAAAAATAAAAAACAAAAAAATATTTGAAATTCTATTCAATCTAATAATAAAATTAAAAAGCAGCAGAATGAAAAAACCCCCAAATTTTTAAAAAAACATTTTCTGCAGTTTTTAGTTCATGTATTTATCTTCAGTCAATTTAATAAAGTCTAACTTTGAGCAGCCATTTATAGCTTCTGTGTTTCTACAAAACCAGGACGTTTTTATCAATAAATAAAATCCCTCGGATGAAAAGTTTGTTATGCTAATAGCAATTAGCATTCATCAACAGCTCACTGGTGGAAGTGAAAGAGTTCAGCAACACAAATAACCAGGAAAACGCTACGGCGCTAGTTTTAACATAATTAGTAAAAATCTAAGTAAATAAACTTCAGATTAAGCTGAGAGTTGGCAGCAGAAGCAGCCAGAGAGATGGAGGCGGCCATGATGAAGAAGAGCAGGAGGAAGAGGAGGGAGGAGCGGATTCTGAGTGAGCCGCTGCCAGCGACCATCACTGGAGATGAAAACAGACGTTTCCCAGGTTCAAACTGGTCTAATTAGCAGGTACAGAGTCCTCCCAGTACCGCCTGATGGGGAGGGAAACACTCTTTGAAGATGTTGGCACGACGACACATTAAATCCCTGCAGACCTGAAGGCAATGCTGCAACCTGCGAGCCGCAGCATGAGGGTAAAAACCAGCTGAACCTTCAGAGTCACATAGACGGTTACAAAGTTGGCCTTCCATCACCGGAACAGCATCTCAGGATTAGAACGAGTGAGAAACTCATGCATGCGTTTTTCTTTAGTCGCATTAATTGCTGCAGCAGTGCCTTCACAGGTCAGAAGTCAACAGATTATCTCTTGTAACAAACATGGGGACAGTTTCACCAAATATTTTTAATAAAAGTTTCATCCTGCAGCTTGAAATCCAGGCTAAAACCTCCACATGTGTAGGTGGACAATAATAACTGAAACATTGATCATGATATTTGCTCTGTATTGATCTCTTTAACAATAGAACTCAACAACATACATCTGTTATTAGTTTTCACTGATGTTGACTGAATGATGTGTTTATGATGCTGTTACAAACTGCCATGTTGCTGAAACGTGCTTTATGATTGATTGATTAGTTGATCGATCGATCACCTGCTCCAGCATGTTCTGCAGCCTCTCGGCCTCCAGGTCGATGACGAACTTCTTCTCCTCGCGGCGCTCCAGGTCCTCCAGCAGGCGGCGGTAGTTGGCGTCGTTGAAGTTTTCCACGCAGATGGCGCTGACTTGCCAGTCATCCAGTCCGGCTTTCTCCATGATGGCCTGCAGGATGGCGTACCCTGAGACACACACACACCCACACACACACCCGCACACACCCCCAGGCACACACACACACACACACATAGGGTACGGAGACAGTCAGGCTCTGATACTCTTCACAAAGCCCTCTGATTATCGATCAATATTCCACTGATCGATCTGGTTTTTAGTTTAGTTCAGTGTTTGACGGTTTTTCACAAACATAAAAAGCTAAAATGGAAACTGTGTTTTCTGCTAATCGGCTAATTCTTCCTTTAGCACTTTAGCTAACTGTGAAAACGTTCAGTGTGTTTAGCTTTCCCAAATACGATTGTCCCGCTCATTTGCTTTGCTGCTTTTTAAACTTTCATTTTAAATAAAGTTATCTTTATTCCATAAGTAGTCGTTGTTATTATTAGAGAAACAGTTTAAAACGGAATATTTTCTTGTAATAAATTTAGTTTTACAATAATTTTCTACTTCTGGGATTTTCTAAAAGCTAATATTTTCCCAGACTCTTGAAGTCGGTTCTGTTGACATCATTTAATATTCTTGATAATCTGGATTAATTTTCTACTCCATTAAATGTATGGTGAAGTTTATTTTAAATATTCCAGAGTCTGTTGGTGCTTTTTAATGCTGCTGAACAACAAACAGGATATTTCTCTGTTCATTTCATATTTGGGCTCCGTATTATTTTCCAGGTTCATCTCTGGATCCGCTCTCTGAGCAGAACCTGGGAGGAAGTTTAAAACTGCAGGATTGAATCTCGACGTCCTCAAGGAACCAAAACAAACTCTGAAGCGTTTCCAGATCAAAGCTCCGGATCAGGGGCAGAGCCAGGCGCAGGGCTGCCATGATGGCGGCCGTCCTCCAGCAGGAACAGATGTCCCCCTTAAACGGCCCCTCCTGGTGGCCATCACAGTCTGGCAACCCAGCTCTCTTTGCTCCCAATTAGTGGCTTAACCTGCGCTCTGGCAACCTGGCTGCCTGCACACCTCCATCCCTCCTTGGCCCTTCACTGCCCATTAGAGGGCTGTTGGTGCCAAGACACACACACCCCTACACACACACACACACACACGCCTACACACACACACACACACACACACACACGCACACACGCACACTTGTCCCTGCAGAGAGGAAGCGGTTCGTGGCATTTTGGCTTTTTTACAGCCAAACCCCCAGATGGGAGCGAAGTGTTTCCAGTTGAAAGGGAAGATTAATGAGGTTTTGTACTGAAAACAAGAAAAACTTGTTTTAAGTCTCACTGAGGGACTTTTTGGGACATTTTCATGCATAATAAGTTAGTATTTTTTAGCAGCTGTAATATTTTATACATTCTTAAAGACATGATAAATGGAAAAATAATCAGTGTTTGTTGGTTATTTTATGTAGCGGTGGAGGAAAAAACTTGTTGGATAAAGTACTGCAGCTTTATTTCATTATTATTTTGTTGTATTTGTTGGCTTAACAGAGACAGAGTTTATGTCGTTAACAGAGTTGACAGAGTTTATGTCGTTAAGTAATTTTGTTTGTTTTTAGCAAGACAAATGAAGTATTGTCCAGATACAACAGATGAAAAACAGCATTTTGGATAATTATTATGCTATTACAGAAATGCCAACTTATGTGCATCGTCGCCACCAAATAAATTAAATTAAACTGTATGTAAATATAAGTTGTACATATTTGATTTATTTAAAACAACAGTATTTTAGTTTTTTTTTTTCTGACTGATTTCCTTTTTTGTTGATTGAGATACATCTTTAGGATAGTCAGGAGCAAATGGAAGGAAGCTAAAAGAAGCCAGAGAACAAGAAAAGATGAAAGATTATCAAAAATAAAGACGGTAGGAAATGGATAAAAGGGGTAAAATGAAGGAAAATAGAAAATAGGCAGAATGGGGAAAAAACTAACAATGTGAGGTGGTAAGTAAGAAGAAAACTGAGGGAAAAAATTGGAAGAGAAGAGGAAATGAAACAAGAACTGAAACAAGCAGCAGAAATATAAAAAGATTAAATAAAAGAGAAGTAAAAAAAAGTGAAAGAAAACAACAAAATTACAAGACAAAAAACCAGGAATGAAAAGAAAAAATGAGACATAAAGACAAAACTGAACAGAAAAAATGTTGAATAATTAGATGAATAGATATGTATGTCAGTTTGAGCCCAGAAACAGTAAAAACTGTAAAAATTAAAGATGTTTGTAACGAATGAATCAGCATGTTATCACTGAACAACATGAGCCGTCGTCAGAAAACGAGATTTATCCATCTGGTTTATTTATCCATGGTTTTGTTTCTTTTCTCACCTTTGGAAAAAAAGAACCAGCTGAGAACGTTCAGTCATCTCAAAAAACTCAAACATACAACTCAATAAATATATTACAATTAGACCTTCGACATGAATCTGGTACCAACTCATTAAATCTACTTTAACTAAGAAAAACAAATAGATCTATAAATTACATGACTTGTCAAAGTGTTTAATTAATCAGACACTGAAGGCAGAAAGCCAAGAAAGCAGCAGAAATCTGTCAGCATTCAGAGAGCAGCAAATATCAGCTGATTCAGCGCCACAGAAAAGTTCCTGGATTATCAAACTAGAAGCAATTTAGGATGAGAAAAACCAAAAATCAATTTATAAACCTTCACACAGTTTAATAAAATCAATACTTCTGTTAGAGGAGTCAAAATATAAAACTGAGAGCCTCAGAAAAAACTCAAATTATAGATTTTTGACAAAGAAAATCAGGAATAAACCCAAGAACCCTTGCCTCTATCTGCTCTTACCGCACAAGACCCAAAACGTCTAAAACAGTGAAGTTTGGTGGAAGGAAAATCACGGTGTGGAGTTGTTTTTTTCATTTTTCCATCATGTTACTCCGTGGAGTGATGCTTTGACTCTTCCATGCATGTTTATGAAATCCTTTAATCTCCATGGCAACCATGCAACTGGTTGGACCTGGCTACAACTTCAAGGCGCAGCTCCTCCTCCACTCAGCTCCTTCAGACTAGCCAGCAGCAATTAGCAAACAGCTGGTGGAACTGCTGAAGTCATTATAGGAGCTGCTGCTCAGAGCAACACAGGTAAAATCGTCAAAAGGTTAATAGAGGACCCATGTTGGGTTGACTTCCTGGAGGCGGAGCTTCAGAAAGAGCAGGAGGTTTTAAAGAGACAGACTCAATTTCAAGGCGTTAAATTAGGAAGTAACATTTCTTTTAACTCATATTTGATATACAGCATTTTTATAATGTGGAAAGTTGACATGATGAGTTGGTTATGCTATAAGGTGGCGCTATGTGCCTAGAAAACACACTACTGGCCCTTTAAAACAAATATTCCTGGCTTCTCCGCCCTGGTGTTATATGATAAATGAGCTTGCCATACAGTGATGAAGGCTCCACTCTGTCCAGAAACCAGAAGCAGGAGGACAACATGTTCTCTCTCTCCCCACGTGTTGCAGCTGCAGTTGCTCGGCCCAGGCGAGCGTTAGCGTTAGCCTCAGTGGGCCGACGTCCAGTCAGAGTCGGGTTGATGCTGATTGCAGCCGGCTGCTGTTCCTCCTGCAGCTTCCAGCCACACATTCATCAGCTGGTAACCAGCTGGCCCGGTCCAGGCTGTGTTCACTTCCTGTCTGGCCTCTTTACGCCGGACAGGCTGACATGAGGCCTCATCACCGCGCCACAAACAGAGCTGATGTTGCTGGGATTTCAGGCATTTTATCTGTTAGTTTATTAATTTCTGGCTCTTTCTGGTGGTTTGGTTTCTTTTCTCACAGAGAAAACAAGAACCAGCTGAGAACGTTCAGTCATCTCAAAAGTACCGGCTTTAGTTCCTCAAAATAAAGTTTAAGCTGCAAAAACATTCAGCTGGATATTATTCCTACATGCAAATCTGTACCTGACACAAAACGTTATGAAGTGACGGGACGATGAAGCCTCATCATTTCATTTAATGACATGAATCTGACAACATGAAACATCAAGTCCCTTTTTAAATGGGACAGAAAAGACGTGCAAAATCCCCCCAAAATTTAATAACCTACAACTGCTGCAATTGTTAAACACAAATAAAGCAGAAGTAAAAAAAAAAAAAAAACAGGAAGATAATTAATAAAAATGCTTAAATATAAAAAATATAAAACCTATATTAAAATATATTCAACTGGTTCTAGAGGGTTGTAGTCATTTAAGAACAGAGATCATTTGAATTGAAATTAGCGTGTTAGCATTAGCTTCTGCTAAATGTCATGTTGATGCTGTGATTTAGCATTAGCTTCTGCTAAATATTATGTCTCCATGTCTAAATGTCTCCATTCTTGTTGCCGTTCTGTTTTTGTCTCCGGTGTTTCTGTGATTCTCTCAGACGCTCATTGGCGGCGCCCAGCGGTCCGTGGGCCGCCTCCATTACGCTCAGCGCTGGATGAAAGCCCGGCGCTGAGCAGGTGGAGAACCTCAAAACTAAACCCCTGAGACCAGCGCTGCAGCCGTCACCCAGAAACCCTGGCGAAGCGTCACAGGAAGTGGTTCCGGTTGGACAGGAAGCAGAATCACTTAGCAGAACCAGGAGAAAAACTCAGGTTCTGCACAACGCAGCAAAACCGACAACAAAACTGAAGCAACGGAGCATGAAGAATTAAAATGTTTGATTGTGCAGAAGGTTTAGCTGAGCTCTCATCTCTAATCTGGATTATTTTCACTTTATTTCCTCTAATCTCTCATTTACTCATAATTATTCAGATCAGGATAAGAAATAAATCAAAACTGTTTTAATAGAAATATGTCTGGAAGGCTTTCCCTCCTAAGTCACACTTCACCACACTCAATGGAATTCACATTTTTGCGACCACATTTTTGTGGTCGCATTTGTCCTTCCACCAAACTTTCCTTGATCTGTAAGCTTTGCCAGCAGTCTCCCCATGACTCAGTTCATAGCACAAAATCAAACTCAAATTTTTCTGGATTAATAGAACATTCTGATTTATAACGGAAGAAAAAAAAAAACTACAAAAATAAAGTTGCAATAATGCGAAATCCTATCATTGTGACTTATCTCATGATTTTATGACTATTCTCACAATATTGACTTTATTCCAATAGGTCCACTTTATTTTGATAATTTTATAAGCTTTTTAAAAAATATCATCACTTTATTCTCATCTTATTAGCTTTATTCTCATATTTTGATTCTGTTCTGATAGTTTTATATTTTTTCTCAGTATGGCTCTATAATCCTCCATTTCCAGTAAACAGTTCGCATCTCCTCAGATTTCTTGTTTCCTGTGTATTATGATAAAATATCTGATCATGTAAGGCTGCTCAAACCCTTTCTGTTTCTGGATTATCTAGATTGGCTCTGGCTGCGTTTCGCGTCTCACGCCTTTGCCTCGTCACCGTAAAGTTTCTGATGAATCTGCGTTAACGTCCCGCTGCGTCGTTCTGCCAGGCGGCGCCGCCTCCGACAGGAAGCCATGTTGGATTTCTGCAGAACACTTGATCAGATTCTTGCGGCTTTTGTTGAGCGGAGAGAAGAGAGAAGCTTTTTACCCAGCCAAGCATGCGTGACCCCCAGATAAGAGACGCAGAGGCAGGAATGGGTTTTCTGAGCAGATTGGGTCAGCGCAGCAGCCCTGTCAGCCAATCAGCCCAGAGATGGAGGCAGCGGCCCGCCAGGCGCCGCAGCCACTCTGCCTGTAATGGAAATGTGACATGGTGTGCTGAATCCGAACAAACTGGCAGCAAGGAGAGGAGTGTGAACCGAGAAACGCTTTCCGGAGGTTTCACTTTGATATTAAACCAGAAAACAAAAAAGAGAAACGATGCAGATGAAACAAACTGACACCGAGATTTATCTAAATTTAAAAACATTAAAGTTCAACTCAGAGAGGCAAAAACCAGAAAGAAGATTTTAGAATGGCCTAGTCAAAGGCCTTGCACGAGCCATTCAACCGTCTCAAAAGGATTGAGTAGCAGATCAGGTCCATAGCGATGCTAACCAAACCTAAACACGTTGATTCAGGGAGCGATTACTTTTGAATAATCTTTTTAAAAACGCCTATTTGTTTTTACTCTGATCTTCAGTTTAATGATCTGAAATAAAAAAAATAAACATCTTCAATGAAAGCTGTCATTATTATTAGTTTTAATTATTAGAATTATTATTTTAGGATTCCATGATTGTGGAAATTTACGCAAAATCAACAGATCCCCCTATTTTTTCACACTAACACGAGGATTATTGCAAGATTTCAGCAACAATTGTCAAAAAAATTATCAGGTTTACGCAATGTTAACTCCCACCTGCAGGTGGCAGGATTTCCAACTTCTTCTCCTGCACCCCAGTCAAGTTACAATTCATGTTCCCAGTCTGTTTTAGTGTTTCATCTTTTTCTTCTACATGTGCATTTGATCAGTCGTTTAATGAGGGAAAATATGGCAAAATTTCTCGCAAATATTTTAAAAAGGCAACAAAAAAATCTGTGATTTTTATTAGAAAAACCACCAAAACAAAAGCGCTATCCACTTATTATTATAATTAAAGTGCAAACGGTAAGCAGTGCATTTAAAGCTGCACGTTTATTTACTTATTTAATTTCAAACAGACCCAAACTAAAAGCAGAAATTAAAAAATTAATCATCATTTGGATTGACTTGCAGTTTCACATGATTTGTTCAAAAAGGAGCAGTTAGAAAATACAACACCTTATGATTTCCACCAGTTTAAACTCTTCAGTTATTCCCACATTGAATGGTGTTTAAACCTCACGTTTTAAACACTGTCCTATAAACCCGTCCTATAAATCATAATAAGCTCCTTATTGAACTCATATTTCTAAAAGCAGACTGAAAGATTCATTCTCATTCATTTAAAGCATCAAACTAGCATCAAAAGTCTGGTCCCTAAACTGGATGTAATCGCTGGATTAGACCAAACTGACTCATGCTGCATTTGCTTCCCATCAGAAAACAGGAGCGCGTTTCCAGGAGCGGCCTCACCTCGGTCCGTGTCGTACAGGAAGACGAACTTCTTCCAGTCGTAGTGGTCGAGCAGGGAGAGCAGCGCGCGGCGGATGGACGGCCGCAGCTGCAGGGCGAACTGGCTCTCGCCCTCGGTGGGGAAGCTGGGCGTGATGAGGGAGATGTGCAGCGCGCTGCAGAACGACGTCAGCGTGTGCACCGACCGCTTGTCGTACAGGCCGAAGATGGCGAAGACACCGCGGGAATACTGCGAGCAAACTGCGGACAAACACACAAAAGGAGGCTGTCAGCGGCACAGAGGTCAAAGGTTACCGGCCTGGGAGTAGGGTTGGAACACAGAGTCAGAAAATCTTGACTTTAAAATGAAATCCAACGTGAAACGAGCAGAAATAATGACAACAAACCGAAGCTGCTGGATTTAATCTTTCACTGAGGCTCATGCACTGTAAAAACACAAAATCACACCAAATATTTTTATCCAGTTTTTACTACAAATATCTCAGCTCACTTGAAACAAAACAAATTTAAAAGTAACTTTTCAGAAAGAAATGAGCTTCAGTCAGTAACGCCCTAATATTTATGAAAAGGTTCTAATTCCATAAGCAGATTATTTCACGTATAACATGAGAAAAATGTCTTATTGTAGGTGAAATAACCTGAGAATGTGTTTATAAATATAAAAAAAATTATTGACTTAAAAACACGCTAAAGTGTCTTGCTGAAACTGTTAACTGTAAGTAGGCCTGTCATGACAACAAATTCATAAATTATCCCAGCAGTTATCACCACAAACAATATTTATCCAGCATATAAAACAGGAGAGACGTGAACTGTCCCTTTAGCTGAAAAAACACAAAAAATACAGAAAAAGTTAAAACTTTAGCTTTTTTCCCTGTCTGCAAGAACGAGCTGCAGAGATCTGGCTGCTTTTATTTGATTAAAATATCCTGTGATTAGTTTGTTTATTTAACAAGTAAAAACAAAAAATTGAAATCGTTTTTGTGATACAAATTGATAATCGTCACAGGCTGTTTATAAAGGAAATAATCTGCAACATTCTCATCAATGTTCTCTTCCGAAGCTCTTATGAAAAACTTTTCAGTCCCTCCAGCATTTCCAGGAATTGTTTTGGTTAAAATCTCAGATTTTGTGTCGATACTTTAGAAATATTTGGTATGATTTTTGTTCTCATTAAATTTCTTCATACAGAAGAAAACTTAGGAAAAAACAAAAGCTGTCAGGTTGGAGTCACAAGCTACAACATGAAATCAAGTAGGACTGAGGCAGCAGAACAGCAGAAATAACAAACACTGCCCCCTGCAGGTTGGAGTGAGCATCACTTAAATTTGATGTTTTTGACTTTTTTTGCAGAAAAATTCACCCAAAAAATCATGAGGGATTTGATGATTTTGTGTGAAGATCTGGAGAAAGTGACTTTTAAAACCAATATTTGTTATACCAGAGGAATGAACGCTGCTGTTAGCAGAGAGGCTACATGCTAGAATAAAAGCTAACAGAGCGGTTAGCTGGAGCACGGCGGTGGAGGCTGATGGTGGGGGCTCGTTCTGATCAAACATTTCCTCTGTGCTGACATGAACAGAAACAAAGTGTTTCCTTTGGCCACGCTTTGAGTTAAACAGAAATTTTGATTAGCATAAAGTCAACAGCAGCTCTCATTACAGAGCGGCGCGCCGCGGCGCTAATGGCCTCCTTTCTTCTTCTTCTTCTCCTCCTCGCCGCGCAGAACGACAACTGGGAAGAGATAATGAGCCGCCGCTACCAGTCTGAGAGCAGAAAGAGAAGAGGAAAAGCTCAAGATGTTTCTGAGACAAACAAACATTTCCTCTTCTGTTCGACACGCGGCTAACGGAGGCCAGATAAACCCGCTAGCAGCAAACAACCGTTTTCATCTCAGAATATTTAAACTGCGGCTCTGAGAAAACAACAAATATTAACTGCTTCGGAAACACCCCAAATAAACTTCGTCACGACTCAGAAATTCAAGAAATACAGGGGAAAAAAGCAAATAAAATCAGACTTTTTATGTTTCATGTCAGGGGTGATCAAAGTGAGGCCTGGGAGCCATTAGTGGTCCTTAAAGTTATCTTCTTTGGCCTCGGAATACAAGTCAAGAATTGGAAAAAAAACAACTGATGACCTAGAAATGTTTTTGAAAATGTTTTTTTTTTTTTTTTACAATTCTAAAGTCTAAAGTCATTTTTATGTTCTGGGTCTTAAATTTTATTTAGATTTCAGAAAAATGTTTATTATTGTTTAGCAGATTAAACAAAAATAAACAAATTTTTACATCTTTATTTAGATGAATTTTGCCAGTTACAAGAGAAACATTTTGTATAATATTGGTAATGTAACATATTAATAATCTAAACTAATTCCTAATTTATTTCTTAGCAGAAAATGTTTTCATTGCATAAAACAGAAATGTTCAATTAAAACTGTCAAATTTACACATCAGGACGGCCACAAAATCCATTACAAATCCAAAAATTTGTTACGTTACGCACATTAATTTTCTTGTTTATTTTATCTGCTCAACAATAAACAAGATCTTTATGAAATCTGATTAATTTAAAATCCCAGAACATAAAATGGCTGCGGGCTGTTGCATTATTAAAAGAAAGGCAAATATTTAAAACATTTTTTACATTTTAAAACATTGTTTTTACCATTCTTGACTTCTGGGGCCAAAAAAAATAATTTCAAGGACCACTAATGGCCCTGGACCCACACTTTGATCACCCCTGACTCTGACATGCTCTCTCTCTCTGTGCTCCATTATTAAGGTCTGGATTTGGAGAAGCATCATTTCCTTGCCATCAACAGCAGCACCTGAAGTTTGATTCCTTCAGGAAATTCTCATTTCTCTTAAATCTTCTTGTAAAGAAACTTTGAAACTTTCTCCTGTTTTCGTCTCATTTTATCAGATAAAAACCACAAAAGGAACCAACTAAAAACTCCTGGAACTAAAACCAGAAGGTCTGAGGTTAGCATTAATGCTAATCTAACGTAATAATAACTGAATATTGAATAAAGACATTTTGCAAGTCAGAGTTTCTGTTTGGACCCCTGGTTAGAAGTTGGGTCTAGAAATCTGCAGCTAGATGTGCCAGTGAGGAGCCGTTCCAGGCCTCGGCGGCCATGTTGTGTTCACTGATCAATAATTCATATTAGGCATTGATTTGCTGCTGCGTTATGAATCACAGACTCATCAGCGGCTCTCTGCGCCTGTTCAGGATTTTCCAGCTCACAGCTTCTGGTTTAAATCCTGCCAAGTTGTTTTTTTTGTTACCGTTTTGGAGACTGAAAAATAAATATCTAGACTCAAAACTCCCCAACAAAACTGCAGCATAAAGAAACAAATCTGGACGAATATCGTCCTAATTTCATATTTCTGAACTTAAAGAGGATCAGAGCTTCACTGATAGAGAAAAGTGTTTCAATATTTAAAAGATTTTACGTGACAGACAAACACAAAGAGAAGGAAGGAGAAAGAAAACAAGAAACATTTTTGTTTTTAAATAAAAATCTGCAAAAACAAAGTGATGGCAGCATCATGCTGTGGGACAGAGGAGTGTTTAAGAGTTGATGTGAAGGTGGATGGAAGAAACCTGGCAGCAGACTGGGGTCAAGGTTCAACTCCCTAAAGCACAGTCATGTGTTAGAATAAGCCTAGTCAAAGGCCTAAATCCTGATGTTTTATGAAGAATGGGAAAAACACTCCAGATGTTCACGTATGTTTGAGATAAAACCCAGAGAAACTGCAGCCAGAGGTGGATCTACAGAGTTCTGACTAATTCCAGATCAATATAAATGCATGCCGCACGTTTCAGATTTTTGGGGGGGAAAAAAATAAAAAACATATATATATAAATTTTTCTCCTTTAATTTGACAGGATATTATAAATTTCTTAAATTTTGTGTTTGGGCATCTTAAGCTGCATCAGTGGAAAAATTAAGGTCAGATTTACCTATAGCAAGGGTGTCCAAAGTGTGGCGCGGGGGCCATCTGTGCCCCTCAGTATGTTTTTATACTGAGGGGCAGTTCTGGACTGTGAACTGATCACAGTTCAAGAACAGCCAAAAGTTGGTTTGCTGGTTCAGGAAATTTGATGTAGAGCCGCATTTAAAATCAACTTTGCTGACATTTTTTTTTTTCAAAATACAAGTAAAATCTTAAAATGAAAAATGTAACAAAGTATTGATCTGCAGTTTCTGATTTTAATTTAATGGTAATGCAGACGTAGACGCATCCAAAAATAAAACTCTTGTAGCTACGAAGACAAAAAATACAGAAAACAGTAAATGATTATTTTTAGTATGTCAGAAATCTGACTAATTTTATATCATCACAATATTCTGCGATGAGTTTGTTTACTTAGCAAAAGTAAATAAAACCGTCAAAATTCAGGCCACCAGAATAAAAGTTTTATCATCCAGTTTTTAGTAGAAGGAAAATTATAAATCATGAAAATAAAAAGGTTGTTTTAATTTACTATGTGATTAATTGATTATTGCGACAGGCCTCCTTATCACTAGAACAATGATAACTTTGTGGCCCTTGGGGGAGTTGCAGCGTGTCATTCTTGGCCCCCATGCCCAGCGTTTGGCCCATCAGGTAGCTGCAGCGATCCCGCAGTGGCCTCCCGGCCCGCTCAGCGGTAACCCTGAAACGGCCTCACACTCCCCTGCACATCCAGGTCACCGCGCCGCTGCAGCGGGTCGATGAGCGGCACACTAACACAGCAGAAGCCCCGCCCCCGCAGCGAGGCCCCGCCCACACCGCCATGCTGGATCCATTTATCGAGCAGAGCTACACAGAACGGCCGGCGCCGGTTCTGCTGACGGTCGGTAAGGGCTCCGCACGATTCAGATTAAATTCAGGGTCAAAGTTCAGCTGGGGTTGAATTAGATCTGCTGGAGTTCAGCCACTCCTTCCAGCTAAATTATGAAATTATAAATTCAGTTTTAATCTCACATTAAAACTGAAAATTACATTTTATTACTCTGGAATTTTAGGTGATAAACATGGGGTGGTCAAAGTGTGGCCCGGGGGCCATTTGTGGTCCTTGAAGTGATTTTGTTCGGCCCCTGTATAGAAACCAACAATGGTAAAACAACTGATGACAACATTTTTTAAAGTTACTGTTTTAGTTATGAAATAATTTGATGTGTATAACTTATTTTGATGATACTACTGGACAAAATGTAAAGTTTGTTTCTCTTTCTCACCGAATGTAGTTTTTTATTTTTGTGCTTTTAAAGCACTTTGAATGGCCTTGTAGCTAAAATGTGCTGCACAAATAAACTTGACTGATTAATTGACTTATTGAACAATCTGAAGCCCTGTTTGTGTTTTAGTGATAAAGTTTATCGCTTTAGCATTAGCACAGATACTGCTTTAGCCAGCGGTCTCCAGCGTATTGGATGAAGTTGAATCATGTTCGATGAACCAGTCAAAGTCTGAGGAAACGTCTCCACAAACGCAGCAGGTGTGTCGAAGCAGACCTCGGCCATCTTGGAGGAAACGCAGCAGGAGACCAAAGCTGTTGTGCAACATTTTTACGATGTGCAGAAAATCCATCAACATCAAATTAAATCTGAGAAACGGAATAAAGGCAGCTCTAATTTCCTGTAACAGAGAGTCGCAGTGTTAAGTGTCTCATAAGCATGTCTGACAGAAACACGCCTGCTTCCTGCAGCCACATCGTTAAACCTGCCACCTTACAGCACTCTGCTGCCTCCTCTCATTCCCCAGTGTGTGTGTGTGTGCGTGTGTCAGAGTGAATAAGGCTCTCATGCCCTGTGCTTGTAAGCAGTCGGGTGGAAACTGCAGCACGTGAGCGTTTGTGCGCAGGAAACCCACAAACGTGCAGCAAAAGGGACAGAGAGACGTCACGTCATGCTTGCTGTCGTCACACATCGCGGCGCCGCATTTTGTCTGCTTCACTTGGTCTCCCATCATGCCCCGGGAGAAAGGAGAGATGCTCCACTCCTCATCCTGATCCTGTTCTCCTGTCACAAAGATCAGAGTCCTGAGGCTGAACGCTGGAAGGATGACAGGAGAAATTCATTCTGATGTGACCTGAGCCTGAAAGGAAGAAACTCCTCAAAAACATTTACCACAATACAGTGGTAGTGTAGCGATTTAGCATTAGCTTCTTCTAAATAACATGTTGGTGTAGCGCTTTAGCATTATCTTTCTCTAAATAACATGTTGGTGTAGCGCTTTAGCATTAGCTTCTGCTAATACAGTGTTGGTGTCGAATTTTAGCGCTGTCTGCTTTCACCAATGCAGCTCACTGTGGACATTTAAATACCTATATTTTAAAGAGCTAAATTTTCCTGTTTCATTGTAATGTGACGTTTCAAACTGAGCTGCAAACATTTGCATCTATTTTCAAGATTTCTGTTTAGATCCTGGCACGAAGCTTCTTTCCAGAAGCTGAAGGATTTGACTGGGAGGATAATTCAGCCTGCAGACTTTAACTTTATGATCCCTCTGTGCAGGAATCCGTAAACGCAGCCGCAGCAGTAGCAGCAGCAGCACCGTGGCTGTAACTCAGCCGCAGCGACGCTGAAGCAGGTCAGTAACTCTACGGCTTTCACACCCGTGACAACAGGTGAATAAAATCTACTCTGACTCTTAAAAACAACAACAAAAAGCTTCAAACCAGGTTCAGCAGCAGATGTCCTCAGGGGATTCAGCAGAGAGCACCGAATGCTTCTGAGTGTGAATATTTTAAGTGGCGCCACTGAGGGATGAGTGAACTAAACTCCTTTTAATGCTTTATCACTTAGCATCCATAAAACATGAGGAACCAGGAGGGAATGCAGACAGAGATCAGTCAAATAAAAAGCTTTTACAGTCACCTGTAGGGAATGATAATTTGGGATCTAAACGCTGAGTCATCTCCAGGATGAAGCTCCAGATTAGCTGTCAAGATACGAAATTATCCTCACGTACAATTAAATGTTTTTGTTTGGTGAGAAGTATAAAAAGACAAGTTATTTAAATACATTTGTGTTAAGATTTGATGGATGGAATTAACAAACGTAGCCAGCACTGTGTTTCATTTGGACGGCGGTTGGCACACTTCCGCTAACATGCTAATGGCAGAGCTAATTTGTAGTTTAGCACGTTAGCATTTTTGCTAACTCTGAAAATGATTAGCACATTTAGCTTCCACTAAATTAATCTTTACAGGCCAGGTCTAAAGTACTAAGTTAGTTAGCGCAGTAAAACTTGTTTATTCATTCTACTGTAATAAAATTAAACAAACAAAAAAAATCTGATTCCAGCAGAAACTTGGAACTGCACATCAGAACATGACTTCTTCTGGCTTTCTTCTTCCAACTGAAAACTAGGAATCATTTTCTGTCCACGGCACATTAAACTTACATAAAACATTAACTGAAAAACTCTGAAGTTTATTATAACGTGACAAAATGTGAAGAAACTCTTCTGCTGTAAATTAACTTCCAATCGTCTTCTTGTCTCCATATTTGCTGCTTTTTCAGCAGAACTGCCTCCAGCTCTCTCTCACACAGATCCGGTCGCCTCACACACACACACACACACACACACGCAGCGGGACATGCGTAAATCCCAGGTGGAAACATGTCAGCAGTAAAACCAATAAGCTGCGGCGCGGCTCCCTGACTGCAACGTTTTGACAGACGCTGCGCTGCAGGTGACTTGGTGATGCCGACGTGTCGTTTTCCTCATAAAGACATCAAACATGTCACCAAACAGATGCTGTACGGCGGCGGCCATTTTCAAACTCTGGATCTGGACCAGTCGCCAAGTCAGGCCCAAACTTCTATTATCACTATTCATAATAATAATAATTTATGATGCAAGAGGAAAACTCGTCCTTATTTAGCCCAAAGGTAAATTAAATGTCGTAACTGGCTCCAGTGGCAGTCAGTATTGCCACATTTTTTTACAAGCCTCTGATTGACGACTGTTGCTGCACGACAGTCTCATGCTAACATGCTAACAGTTCAATCTCAGCTCAATATAAAACATGTTGTGGAGAGAGACGCTGGAGAAGGGGAGATGACGGACGGAAGAGATGGAGTGAACTTCCTCCTTCTCTCTTTGCTCTTTGGTTCTCGTTGTCATAGTTACGGATGTCCCAAAGTAAAAAATGTGAGTGATAAAGAGTGCTTCAAGTGGAACAGCATCCAGAACCAGAAGGAATAACGGTCCAAACACACAATAATTCAACCAGAACCATTAGAACTGAGCCAACAGAGCTGCTCTCTAAGCCCCTCCCCTTTCCAAAGAGCCTCAGTGCATTGAGATGTGTGTTTACTGAAGACTTCTCAAAATTTCAAGTGCAAAATGAGAGGTGGATTTCTGGGAGAGTCACAAACTAACGCCCAGGTGAAAGCATAACTGATGAAAACAAAAACCAAAAACAAAATTCACCAAAGTGGGCGGGGCCAATATAGACCGAGGGGCGTGGCCAAGTAACAGGAGAAAGTTCAGCACTTTGTCGCTTTATTTAACAACTTTTCAGATCCTTCAGGGACTTTTTAATTTAAAAAGCAACTCGTCACAAATCTAGATACTTTTTCTGTTTTTGGAGGTTTTATGGCAACATGTGAAAAAGAAACAGTTTTAAACAACAGGAATTTTCACGTAAAATCTTACCTAAACCAACAGGTTCTTGTATTTCCTCAAGTTATTAAACATCGGTTTGATCTGAAACATGCAGACAGGAGAAATTTGGACTTTGAGCCCGTTTGAACACTTTTGGACCCAGTTCTCAAAGGGTTAATTAAAATGTAATTTTATTTCAACGTCTGTCCTTTAAACCCAGAAAATGAGCCTGACATTCCTGAAGACGATGAGACATTTCTTGCAGCGGGACAACAGTTTCTGTTCAGGACCGGTTTGTGATTTATTGTTCTGGTTCCAGTTGCCCAAGGTTCTGCTCCAGCAGTAACTCGTCCTGTTTTACAGTCATCAGCGTTATAATCGGCTGCGTTCAGTCCAGCTGACGCCAACACCCAGCTGGAGGCCAGAACCATAAAGCACCGGCTCATAAAACCAGAACCAGAACTCTCCAAACGGCTCAGCGGCTCCCAGACAGAACCAGAAATCCAAAAGCAGAAGCTCAGCAGGCGGTTCTGGTCGTCTGGACCAGAGTGTTTAGACGGTGCTGAGATGCTGCACTGCCAAAAATCTAAAACTTACCAAATATTTTCAGTTTAGTTTCCTATGCAAACATCTTAGTTCACCTAAAATAAGACAAAACTAACCGACAAGTAAGTTTAAGTTCTAAATCAGTTAATCCTGGTTGTACTGGAACCAGGATTATTTCACTTTTGACATGACATTTTTCCTATATTTTAAATCAAATAATCTGCCAGTGGAACTAATACTTTCTCATTTTTAAAAAAAAAGTGAACACATTTTTTGTTTTAAATGTCAAAATGTAAATTTGAAATTTAAAATTTACATTTAAAATACTTTTGTTCTTCCATTTGTTTTTCTACTGTTTCTAAAAATGAGATCACTTAAATAAAACACCCAGCTGTTTTTCTGCAATAAGCTAATGTCTCTTTGGTGTCTGGAAAATGAGACGTTAAAATACATCTAGATTGTTGACTCATATTCCACACTGTGCCGTTACCTAGCAACCCCAGCAGAGTTCCTCCCCGTTACCTATCAATCTAGGCTGAGCTGGTTTTACCGCTGTATGCACTGTACAATGGCTGCTGTTATTGACTCTCCACCTGGAAACCTCTTGCTGGATTCTTATTGGTTGTGCAGGAGGTTTCACTAATGCTATTCAAAGATGTACGGTTGTATAATTGCATATCTCTTTGTAGCCGTTTTGACATGTGAGTCTAAACGTTGAGTTGGGGTGTTTCCAGCAGCAGCTTATTTAGATTTAAAGTGACAGAGGCCCTAAAGCAGCTGATTCTGAACGAACTGAGCAGACTGAAATCTCATTATTTAAGAGAAATTCTGTCTAAAAAAACTGCAGAAACATGTTTTGTATGCTTTCCTAACCTGTTCTAGGAAACCTGTGAGGTTACAGATCACCTGTAACCTGACAGATTATTTTATTTTGAGTGAAATTAGATATTTGTAGAAACGAGACAGAAATGCTTGGTAGATGTTTGTGTCGTGTCCCTCTGCGTCCTGACCCGGTTCATTGTCCTGTCAGTCTCCTCCCAGACCCAGAGTGAGTGATGATTCCCCTCCAGGCCACCATGATCACTCCTGTCTGTGGCTGCTGCTCTGGGTGGATGACCGGTCTGGGACGGCCTGACCCGGTCCGGTCTGGTCAGGTCCAGCTCTGAGGGTGAGCGGTTTTGACAGCGTCGGCTGAAAATGGACTGCTGTCCTCAGAGTGAACGGCTCGGTTAGCGAGGCGGCCAGCGCTCTGCTGGGTTTGTTCCCCTGACCGGAACCGCGTCCTGTCAGGGAGGAGGCTCCTCTGGGCCCCGCGGCCGACAGCAGACCAGCAGCCACCTGACCCGGCATCGTGGAGCAGCTTTGCCTCCGGCCCACATTGTGCTCTCTGAGTCAGAAACCATTAGCTTACATGCTAGCACTGCCCATCCCCCACCAGCAAATACAGAGAGAAAAACCAGCAGTAATGACATCAAATCATTATTTATTCTGCAAAAAAAAGAAAAACAAAACACAAATCCTTGACTTCCTGTCTGATATTAAAGGTGACCTATTACAGTTTCTTGAACAGGTTAGAAAAACATGTTTCTACACGTTTTACACAGAATCATTCTTAGACAACCATATCTCTGTCTGCTCAGTTCTTATTTTTAGCTCCTTTGGGTCCTGTGTCACTTTAAATCCTACTAAGCTGCTGGCCACGCCCCCCAACTCAACGTTTATACTTACACATGAAAATGATTGCAAACAGACGTACAATAATAACTATACCACTTCTACTTTTCAACGTTGAAGTGCCTCTAACAATGCATTCCAAGGTTTCTGGATGTCAAGTCGATAACAAAATACTTCTCTTTTCCAGCAGCCATTGTACAGCGCATACAGTGGAAAAACCAGCTGACCAAATGTGCGGGAGCTCAGCTTGGGTTGCTAGGTAACAGGCGGAACTTTGCTGGAGTTGCTAGGTAACGGTGCAGTGTGACTCAGCATGCATGGTTTTTGAACAGCTCATTTTCCAGACACAAAAAAATATTAACTTATTGCCAAAAAAAAAAAAGTTTTGAGTGCATGGGTTTTTTAATTTTTTTTTTTTAAAGAGGTAGAAACTCAGATAGAAGCACAAAAACATGGAAAATGTGAATTTTGCGCAAACAAAAGTTTCTACCCGAACCGGTGAACAAAGGTTTCAAACATCAGGAAGTGAATACCTGCTGGAAGTTGATTAAAGTGTTGAGATATTGATGTTTTCGCTGCTGATCGTCTGGGTTACTAACCAGTCAGAACTAATCAGAACTCGGCGGCGAGTCAAAACCTGACCCAAACGGGACTGACGTGGTTCCCGGCTGCGACGCTGCACCGAATGCTGCAGAAATCCCAGATATTTTTAGAAACAGCTGAAAGCGTCTCAGAAGCTCAGACAGGCAGAAGATATCAAAGGGCATGCGATGTTTAGAGTTCCCTGGCACAGAAACGCGTGGGGGAGGGTCAACGGGATGTTTACAACCTGAAGGTGAGAACTTGGCCGGGTTCCCAGGAAAAACGCCAGGAGGAACTCCTCATGCAGAAGAAACAGATCTGCTGCCCCCAATAACAGAAAGCTATGCTATAAAACGACAAGGTCAAACCAGTCCAGGGACAAGGTCGTCATTTCCGTGGCAACCACAGCTTGGGCGACCCCACTGCAGGGCGCCAATCTAAAGATGCCTTCGTTTACTGTTTGTGTTTCAGCTTCAGCCAAAAGAAACAAAAGGTTCAAGAACAATATAAGAATACAGGCCTCTGCATTCAGTTACACTTTAAATTAATTTATAAATAAATATCAAAATGTATATATCAATAAATATATAAATACATTTGCATATAAATTAATTAACACACAAATACATACATTTATAAATAAATATAACTAGATAAATATAGATTACATTTATGTATAAGTAAATAAATGGATAAATAGTTACGAATAAAAACATTTGAAGATAAACATGTAAATTTATAAATAAATTATAAATAAATTGTTGTTGGTGGTTAGGCTATATGGATCTGCAGACAATTTATCAACATGTAAACCAATAAAAAGCAACAATCTGCGACAAAAATTTTACATCAACTAAAACAAACTGTATTCAGAAATTAATTTAAAAACAAGAAAACTAAACAATGAAGTGAGAATATTGCCCAGTTCAGATTCAGTTTCCATGAGCTGAACTCTGACTATGAAATCCATGAAACCGACATGATACAGAAACACTTTAGAGTCAAAGCATAATCATGCTTTAAGACATTGAAGGAAACAGCAGCAGCAGAAGAAGTAGTGACTGAGTGACGGTGCCTGGAGACGCACCTCCATTAAACCCAACCTGGAACCAGACGGGCGGGTTAATGAGCAGAGAATCGGCCCGAAACATGGAGCCTCGCGCTGGGAACCAACTGGGAGCCTAGAGGCTACTCTGGGATCTTGAATGTGTGTGTGTATGTGTGTAAGGATTTACAATAAATGGTGTTTGCAGAAGAGAACCGAACACTGGAGAAAAAAGCTGCATCAGTGCCAAACTCCCTCAGGATGCTGGGAGAACTGGGAACACCGCAGTCCTCCCCGTTCCCCCGTCCTGGCGGGTCCAGAGATCCTGCTGGCAGCCATGCGGTGTCCACATCTCTAACCTTTATCATTAAATCTCATCCAGTAAATATCCCAGACCCAGTTTGATGTTTCTCACTTTGCCGTGGCGATCGTAGCCAATCACAAGCCGACTTCTGAAATACCTGGCTCTAACCAATCACACACCGGCCTCATCAGAATCTGTCCTGGTTTACAGGAGAAAATGGGTCCAAAGGGAACCAGAACCACAATCTACGAGAACAAAGAAAAGTAAAATGAATTTTAATATTAATAAGCTTTGAAGGACTGAGCCATAAAGTTGAGAAATGGACCGGGTCAACGACTGGTGATCTGGATCTGTTTCAGATCACCAGCACACTCAAAACTGAAAATCCTGTCTCTTCATGGTCAGTGAACGCACCGCACTGAGAAAACATTCAAACAATAACAGCAACAATTTGAGTTCATAGAGCCTGCCATAAGAACAAAAGTCATTTTTCACCATGGTATTAATTCATTTATAAATTTCTCACAATCTGTATTGATGTTGGAAAGTGGCCAAAAAAGAAAAAAACGGGAAAAAATCGATTCATTTCTAATAAAGGTCAGGTAAACTCCACTGGGCCTGATGTGCTAGGGGCAGATTAAACTAACACGCAGTTTTCTAACCATCCGCAGGAAGTGACCTAAAGTCTGGAGCATCCACAGGAAGTGACCTAAAGCCGGGACCATCTGCAGGAAGTGACCTAAAGTCTGGACCATCCACAGGAAGTGACCTAAGGCCTGGAGCATCCACAGGAAATTACCTAAAGTCTGGACCATCCACAGGAAGTGACCTAAAGTCTGGATCATCCACAGGAAGTGACCTAAAGTCTGGACCATCCACAGGTAGTGACCTAAAGCCTGGAGCATCCACAGGAAGTGACCTAAGGCCTGGAGCATCCACAGGAAGTGACCTAAGGCCTGGTGCATCCGCAGGCCTGGAGCATCCACAGGAAGTGACCTAAAGCCTGGACCATCCGCAGGAAGTGACTTAAAGGCTGGAGCATCTACAGGAAGCTACAGGAGTTTAAAGGGATAAATCTGATGAAACGTTCTTCCTGCTCCTCATATTGTCTCTCTGGAAATGATTGGACGGCTGTGGCGCCCTCTGGACTCCTTCCTCCTCCTGCTGCAGAGCATCAAGAGCGGCTGTGAATTGTTCCAGCCCGTCTGTTTAATTGCGTCTGTCGTTCAGGATGGCTCCACATAAAGCCTCCGGTGCGCAGCAGCAAGCGCCGCTGTGAGACCCAACACCGGGGCTGAACCGACACCAGAAACCCAGTCAGTTCATTTCAGGGTCTGTAATTAATTCATCATATTTGTATCCATAAAATAAGCAATGTCAATTATTGAATAAATAGACATATGAGCTTGTTTTAAATGTATTTAGATTATTGAACCATCTGGTGCAAAGTACTCTACATACACTCATAAGAAATGAGAATATTCATTCTGACGAAGCTGATTTTGAAAAGTGACAACCTTTAAGCAGACATTAAACATACTTTTCATTAAGGCCCTGGTTCTGTATCAAACAATTTTTCCATTACTCAGATGTAATCACATTACTATTAATATTCACATTTAAATGGTTTTACTGGCTGTAAGCAGAAAATCAGCGTAAATAACAAATAAAAGCTTTCATACTTTGATCTGGTGTAATTCATTAGTATGGATTGCCTGAAATAAACGATCTTTTAAATAATGTTCCAGTTTATTAAATGTTTCTGTGTTTATCTTCCCAGTTTCTCTGATCACTCCTGAATCTCCTTTAGCTCTGCGTCTCCTGCTGCGGTTCAGACTCCAGCATCTTTATCGGGGTGAGTCTGGAGGCCAGTGACTTCTTCTTCTCTGGATAAATCTCCATCTGAGGTGGGCAGCGGTGACTCTGACCTCATTACTGCTGCTAAGCGGCATTAGCACCGCCGTTTGGACTCAGGATTTATCTGCCTCCACCTCCAGCTGCATTCCTGCAGGCGCAGGAAGAGCTGCAGCAGCAAAGCGCTGCAGCAGCAAAGCTTTCAGTGCAGCCGTCGGCTCTAAGGGAAATAAAACTTTCCAGTAGAAGAGAAGGTCTTCATCAACCATGTTTGGAACACGTGTTTAAATCAAATATCAATACAAGAAAAAGTATCAGAACTTTTTCTTGACTTCTAGCTTCTTTTGGTTTTAGACGTTTCGTGTTTGCTCATTTATTCATGTTCATGAGGTGAGGAAGATCGTCGTCTGGATCTTGGTTTTTTACTCTGGTGATACAAAAACGACTTTATTCCCCCATCCTGACCCATATCAACATGACGCGTGTGTGTGTTTTATATTAGCCTGATGTCAGAGCACATCAGGAGGTTTCTCCTCCTCTCCCCTGAGATCACTTCCTCTTCCCTCTTGGTCTCTGGTTTTTGCGATCGCTTCATTCATCGCAGGTTTAGTAGATTTTTTTCCAGTGTTTTCCTGAAAACAAACACTGTTGGTTTGCATTAGTTTTTTATTACTCTCCTAACCCTAACACTCTGAATAGATTATTTTCTTCAGGTGCAAACACAGGAACAATGCAAATAAAATACACACAAGAGACACAAAATGGAAACTTGCTGCAAAAAGGAAAAACAGCAGCAAACGTTGTAAAATCTCTCAACATAACAGAAAGCAGAAGTCTTGTACTTTATGTATTTTACATTAACAGCAGCAGATTTATTTAGGTAATATTACCGACTCCAGACTCCCCCTGGTGGCCTGGAGGACTTCTGTTTAGTGGAGCGAGCTCACAGAGTTTGACACTCAATGTTTTTGTTATTTGCAGCATTTTCTTCTTTTTTTTATTTTTCCATTTTCTATGATTGCAGCTTCTCTATTTAAATTATTTTTTTTGGAGTTTGCATCGTTCATGTGTCGGTTTCACCTGCGTGCGACCGCCATATTTCCTAGAGGTTCACCAATCTGTCGAAAAACGATACCTGGTCTACATTAGGATTGTGACCGGTCCAGATTTTGTATTCTGTCGCGATCAGCTCAGACCCGAATGCACTGCAGCTTCAGCCCGCAGCACTCTGAGTCACCACCGTGCTTCAGAGTGACTGGTTTTCACCTCTACAGTCAACGTTATAATCAAAGTTAATCTGAATGAAAAACCTGGCAGTCTGAGCTCCACGCTGATGATTTCTGTTTGAGTGAATGATCCAGTAACTGGATCAGCAGCGTTCATGTTGAACCTGCTGCTTTTCTGTTCCTCTGCCACTGAATTATTCATCACTTCTCCAGGCGGCGACCGATCCGGTGCTGCTGTTATTTTAGGATCAGATCTAACTTTCCTTCCAGGTTTTGAAGTAGATGAAGATCCAGTAGAAATCAGCATTTATCGTATCATTTATCATAATTAATTACAATTAATATTTAAAACCCGCTAAAAACTGACAGAATATTTAGATTTTGTTGGGGTTTTTTTCCACTATTTGTCTAATGAAAGCCTCAATAAATACAGGTAAATTAGAAAATATGATTAAATCCAGATAGTGTGAGCAGAAATCAAACTTCTTCCTGTTACAGCTGTCCAGATGAAGCGTTTTATGAAATAGGAATTGTGTTTCAAGCAGAATTTGTGTTTGTGGGGCCGTAATTACTATAACACACAGTTACAGTCATGGCATTACTTCGGATGGTAACAGATCAAAATTTATCGGTACAGATTCCATTATTGATTTCGCTTATTAATTCTCTTTGAGTTAGGAAATAAACTCTTTAATTCAAAATATGAACCATGTCGTATTCTAGGGCCACTTCCTGTCTCCACAGGAACAGGAAGTGGCAGGAAGAAGCCCAGATCTATGAATGATAGATATGTCAGCGTGAGGAGAGCCTAATCTAATCTGGAATATTCCCAGTGAGTCGGATTTATGGTGTTTTTTTTCTCATCTTTTGTTATTGGTGCAACGTTGAAATTACATCCCACACATAAAAACATAAAACATGCCATGAATGCAGAGCAGCAGCTGAAGCACAAATACATTATGTGTGGAAAACAGGATGAAGACGGATTTATTCTCCATTCATGGCTGAAATAATATTCTGCTGTTAATCAGTTTCTTCAGCTCCGCTGTAAAACGTGAAGCAGAATCGAACTATAGATCCTGCAAGAGTCAAACTGGATCAACATCATGAATATCTTCATTCTTTAAATGAAGAGCAAGTAGTTACAAAGTACTTTGAGGTGAGGATTGTTTTTGCATGCCATCGAAATAACTTTAATTCTAACAGAGAAACTCATTTATACAAACATTATCAAATGTTTGTTTTGATCATTTCAGCTAGAACCTCATTTAAACCCACATCCTCACTGATTTAATGCAGAAATGATCTCAGACATCAAGGATGATCTTTCTCTTCAACTCGTCTGGGTTTGTGGATCCACTGGAGACGTAAATATGAAGCGATTCGTCACCAAAACTGTCAGATGGCTAAAAACTCCTGGTGGAAATTATAACATCAGTGTCGCAAATTATCAAACTTAAATTGCGTTTTAACTAAACCTCAGAAATCAGAAGTGGGAAAAGTGGATTGGCGCATATTTAATTTACATCATTTAACTACATTTTCAAGTTGACTGTTTTGTTGATGCTCTTGTGGAGCATGAAAATGGAGAAAGTAAAAACAATAACATTTAAGATAATGTCAGTTGTTCTATTTTTTTTTTTTACAATCAAAAGCTGAAGAATAAATCATAAGAAGACATTTTTCCCGATCATTGCCCAGCTCTAAGTTGAGGAAGGAATGGTGGCCATTTACATTTTCAGCCTCTTTGCTGATAATGACAAATTCTTCTCCTTCTCTACCCTCTCTCCTCCTTTGCGTCTGTCTCTTTGATGGTGTTTGTCGGACTGAAATGTCTGCTGACGCTCCCATCATGCTTTCTGTTCCCACAGGAAGCAGCCAGTCAGCGGATTTAGTAGAGATCTGCGGTCAGGACTCAAGGACGATCCCTGATCTCCGCCGGAGAGCAGAGGGGCATGATGGGAGCCGGCCGCAGTGAAAAGCTCGATTATATGAGTTTTGATTCCCCGAAGTGAGCAGCGAGAAAAAGTCAAGGGCGTGACCTCCAAATCCACAGCTAGCCGTCTGAGGGAGTCTGCTGAATGTTAGCCGAAGGTTTCAGGAGGAAAATGAATCTGCAGCGTAAGTTCTGTTTCCTCTGCAGTCAGCAGTAAACACAAAGTTTGCTGCTCCTGCACCTGATACGTTCCCTTTGCTAATACAAAAATATCTGCTAAACATCAATACGTGAGAAGCTGAAAAAAGGGAAAAAAAAGAAACTCAATGCAGAAAGGTTCAGTTTTTCACCAGCGGAAAGAGACGCAGCAAACTTTGTTTTTAGCACTAGAAACTGATGTTTACAGTAAGAATACACTGTTAGCTACAGACACTTTTAGAATAATTACTGTTGATGGATATCTGTATGATGATTGAGATATGCAGCAACACTAGATGTTCAAAAACCATTAGGAACTGGATCAAAAAGCTGTTAGGGTGACAGAAAGTTTTCCTGCAGCTGGAAAACATCAGATGTGTACTTGGGAATTCAATAGTTTGGGTTGTCAGGAGGACAAAAGAAGATTGTTTTTTCAAAGCCATAATTTCACCAAGTAATTAATTCATTTATAAATGTCACAAGTCCAAACTAAATATTTAGATTAGAGCTAAATCGTTAACTAGCAAGCTAAACATTTAGCTCCAAATACATATTGAACTCTGAGCTAGCTGGCTATTTAGCTAGCCAGTTAGCTCAGCGTTACAAACATTTAGCATGCTAAATATTTACCTCCAAAGTAAATATTTAGCTAGAATTATGCTAACTATCTAGCTAATATGCAAAAATGTCACGTCAGCTAGCTAGATATTTAACTAGCTCAGAGCTAAACTTAATATTTTGCTAATTCAAAGTTATATGTTGTTAAATAAATATTTAGCTTCAAACTAATTATTCAAGTTGCTAAATGAATATTTAGTTTGTTAATTAAATATTTAGCTTGAAATTGTGAGATTTGAATAATGAAAAATATGATGAAAATATGAGTTTGAGTCTCTATTTTTTTCTCTCACAAGTAAATTATCAGTGTTAATTTTTGACTGGAGCTTTACATATAGGAGAGTTAGAACTGAGTGTTGCACACTGAGAAAAGAGGACAAACAGATTCAGAGAAGGCCCTGAGGCTCTGGAGCAAACCGCCTGCAGTAATCGGTCGAATGAGTCTGACCTCCTTTAACTCCCCACTCATTTTTCCTCTTTAAATCCACTTTTATCTGTAATTCTCATTTTCAATCAGCCTCACTGATTCATTTGTGTTTCGTCAGATTGATTTTTCTGAAAAACTGGGAATTCAGAAGGTTTAAGGAGACAGACAAGCTAATAACAGCATCTCAATATGAAAATGTTTTAAATGTTCGTCTGAACATTTTGGATTCTGATTTCCTGACCAGTAAGTCAGCACGGTTTAGATTAATGAATAATTAATGAAACTAAAATCACATTCAAGCGATAAGTCACTAAAAATCATGGAAGCGGCCCAGGTAAATCATAAATATATTGATAATTTAGCCATGGTGCTCATTGTCCATTAGCCATTCAGAGGAGACGTTTGTACCTGGGAGCGGCAACTTATTATGCCGCGTTTTGAGCAAACTGTCGGCGGCCATTTTAAAGAAGAACGATGGATTCAACACGTTGAACTGTGACGCTCTGAGGCTTTCACACAGTGTCTGAAAAATAAAGTCTTCAAACTCTTCCAACTTCCTGTCATCTTCTTTGGTGTTTCCGCCAGCAGTAACATCCAGCAGTTGATCATGTGATTAGAAAAAAGTGTTTCCATTGCAGTTTTGAAAATACATCCATTTTGATAACGTTGAAAAACCACCTCATCCTCAATTTGCGTGTTTCCATGAAACAAATTTCTTTCAGTTGGCTGGATTTCAGGCTACATGGAAAC
This sequence comes from Poeciliopsis paucimaculata, assembly GCA_903067055.1. NCBI lineage: Eukaryota > Metazoa > Chordata > Actinopteri > Cyprinodontiformes > Poeciliidae > Poeciliopsis > Poeciliopsis paucimaculata. The sequence continues at coordinate 114,671 of CAEGAD010017123.1, read as the reverse complement.
GCAGCTACTGATACTCTGAGGTCTGTGAACAGGAACGCCATCGCCTGATTCCTCTGAGCCACAGATGTCTGGATAGAGCGGCTCAAACTGCAGGATTAGGAGCAGAAACATCCAGCTAAGAGAAAACATCTGGGGGTTTTTCAGAGTATCATCAGCCTGGTGGGCCTCCGGGCTTTACCTGCCCCCCCACCAGGCTGAGCATCGTTTACTTAAACTATTTTTATTTATACACCGCTAACAGCGATAGCAAAGACGGGTTAAGCTAAATTGATTTACAATTAAACATCAGCAATTTTAGCAGACAATTATCTATTTAAAAAGAAAATGACATTTGATTGAACATACAACGTACAGAGAGATTAGTTTTATTAATGTACTGCTTAATTTTCTTTGTCGTTTTCAAAATTTCCTGTCAACTTTGAACATTTTTAAGAGACAAACCCGATGGGGCAGCTGGCGGTCAGCCTAGCGCCCCCTAGCGCCGGGCTGAGGAGGTTTTCTGAGGGAAATGCTGATTTGGTGGCAGCAGTAAGGAAATCGGCTTCCAAGTTTCAGTGTTGTCGTGTTGGCAGTGTGAAGGTCATGGCGACCTTGGGCCGGTTTCCACCTGGAGTGAATTAACACCTCACACACGGCTTCAACAGCACCAGAGAAAAAACGACTCTTCCTCATCAGCTCATCCTCTGGCTCTCTGACCACCATGGGGGAGGCTTGGATAAAAGCGAAGTAATTGGCCAATCATGCAGCAATCAGTAGCTTTTCTCTGCTGGACCGCTGGAGAGAGTTCAAAAGCTGCAGCCACTTCAATAACACCCACACACACACCCACACACACACACACACACAGTGATGGTCCAGAATTGATAACCAGTAATCATCTGATCTAATAATAGATCAAAGCGAGCAATAGTAGAGGAGCGAACACGCTGCTGCTGGTCTCCATGTTGGGACCCAGATCATTCCTCTGAGGGAAAACCAGCAGCTGGACGACACAGCACCTCACACAAACACACACACACCCCAACATACCCACACACACACAGCTGCACTGACACTGAACTAAGGCTTGTTACCCTACGAGAAGCAGTGACAAAGCAGTAATGACATAAGGATGCAAGATCAATAAACTTTATAATGAACATTTAACACTGCAACTGGAAGACATTTTAAATATAGGTTAAAAAAACAAACAAAATCAAATGTAACATTTTAAATCAATAAACAAAACAACAGAAACGACTAGGTTACACTATGTTGTTTTCTATGTGAGTTGTCAGGACAAAATGACAGTTTATTAGACTTTTAGAGGGCAACGTTGTATTATTATGTAATTATCAATAAATTACTTGATAATGGTCCAAAAAAAACAACAACAATCATTTATCTCAATAATTACTCAGAAAATTGATCATCCAGTAAAATGTCGTGCACAGCTTATTACTACATATCATTAATGTATGTTAAGTTCTTTTTACAATACTGTTCTATTAGAGTAGAAAGTTAAACATTTAGCTAGTGAGCTAAATACTTCGCTTAAGGAGAACATTTTAGGTTAACTATAGCTTAATGTTTGCTAGCTGAATATTTAGATTGAAGCCAAATATCAAGTCGTCAACAAAACTACAAGGTTCTTCAACTAAAATGGAGCAGGAAAAAACAAACTAAAAGGATAACATTTTAGGCCATTTGAAATCTAAAACTAAATGTTCTGATGGCCATTTTGTGGTAGAATATGGTTTAGTGATGTTGGTCCAGTGAACTGACCCGTTGGTAAAAATGCTTGTACTCTGCCTGGCTGCACACAGAGAAGCTCCTGGTTTCCCTCTGAGAAAAGAAAACCGAGCAGAAACCTGAAACCTAACTGGAAACCTGATTAAGACAAACTGGAACGGCGTGCTGTCCCAGTGTGTTGGACATGCATCAGAGCATCTGAGCAGACTTCTAACTGAGAAAGACAGTGATGAAGACGCTGCGTCTTCCTCTTTAGGCGTTCAGAAAAGGCGTCCGATAATAACTCAGCTGACACGTCAAACCGTTTCCATTCAAACTGCGACAACATGGCGGCTCCGTCTGAACCGCTCGGCCTCACGTTTAACCACAGCAGCTTCAAACCGTTTCCTCATCAACACCCAGCAGCAAAACCAACCAAACGAAACCTCTTCTTCCTCATCCTCCTCAAACATCTGATCAATACCTTAACATTTTGTTCTTCCACTGATATTAACGCCTTCACATTTCCCCCATCTCTTCAGGGAAAAGCCGTTTACAGAAAAACAGTTTTCCAAACCAAACGCAAAAAAATAAGCACTATGCTTGTTAAATGTGATTAACCGCTCTTTTTTTTTTTTTTTTAAAGCTGAGTCCATTTTCACCAAATTTAACCCAAACTCAGGGCCTACAGAGGCCCTGAATGGCAAAAGCACACTTTCTAACTCTGATTAAAAAAATTTTTTGACAAAAAATAAAAGAAATTAGGTAAAATATTTTTTTGTCCTTGGGCAATTTTTTTTTTCTGAAGGTGAGATAAGAAAGTATGTACAAAATTTGATCAATTGTGTTTTTCCTATTAATTCTGTCGATATTTTCTTTAATTTGGAAAAAAAAAAAAAAACAACAGCGTGAAGAAGAAAAATGTGTCTTCTTTTTTCTCACTCAAGTCCTTTAATGAAAAATATATATTTTTCTGCTGTGTTAATCTGCTTTTTTTCTCATCTGACACAACAATGTTTTTGTTTTGCTTTAACAAATATTTTTTCTTTTAATATTTGTTGAATGAGAAGGAAAACAAGACAACCAATACAATAGAAATATTCTATTACTGTCCCACAATGTGAACATTTCTGTGTAAGCAAAAATGACAAAAACAGAAGGTAAAATATATAAATATAAATACTGTACAGTGAGGGGAAAATGTCAACATAAATATTAAAAAATACCCAAGTTCAGAGGACTATGCAACTAAATTGCACACTTGAGACAAAAATGTCATAAAACTATTTTTTATTTGCCCTTCAGGACTCAAAAAATGTTCTTTTCTGCTTTATTGGTTGATGAGTGAGGGGAAAAGAAGCCAAACAAAAACAGAAATGTCTAGAAGGTGAATATTTTTTTACAGCTCTGTGCTTTTAATAATTACCTCTCATATTTTTTTATATTTTCTACAAACAAAAATCATTTTGGACGTAAAAAACTGTAATTTCTGTGGCTTTTTTTATTATTTCTAAGCAGCTGACAGATGTGTGACCAGGCCAGATTAGACTAAATGCCTGTTGAGCAGCACATCGCCTTACATTTACCCATCTCTGCAGGCCAGCTTCACGAGTTTAAATGTAGACATTAAATATTAATACCTTACCGTTAGACACTGATCAGATAATTGTTTAATTACAGGCATTTTAAACTCATAAATCTTTATACAGCAGTTTTCTAGGTATGAGAGTCCCAACAATGCATAGAAAACAGAAGAAATTAATAAAAAGAATATGTTCCAACTGGCATTAAAAAAGAAAGGACAGAGCTTTCGCATTAATAACAAAATTTTCCAGTGGAATGTGACTCCAAATTATTCATGGGAAATCAAACTAATGAAAGATTTTTTTGGAGATAATCAACCATAATCTCTTAAATCCTCAGTAGGTTTAAATGAGCTAATCGATCAGTAGTAGCTCATTTCCACACCAATCACTTAATATTTGCAAAATAAACACGAAGTCTGAAAACATAAAACTGTAACGGGCTGAATGGTCTGTTCTTTGTGTGGGAAATTTGTGTTTTTTGATGTTGAATCCTGATACATTGGTGGCGTTGTCAGTTGTTATGACAACGAGACTGCGCGTACCAACGCAAATAACGAGAAACTAGTGGTTTTGAGTTGTTCAACTGCGTTATTCTCCCTTTGCTGTGGCGCAGTGCACTAAATTAATGATACTTACATCTGCAGGATTCATTTAGTTAACATTCTTTATCTACCGCGGCAGCACGGCTATAGATAGCAAGACTCATCTTCTTGACTTCCCATCTTGTGCGCATGCGCGAAACTTCCGGACGCAAAGGATCTGTCACTTATAGTGAAAAAGTTTCTGAAATAAATGGACTTTTCAGTAATATTCTTGTTTATTGAACTGACAGGTAGGCGCAATACTATCAGACGCAGAAACATCTGTAAACGTTCTTACCGCTAATAGTGATGAGAGCCGATCCGTGTTGTATTTCCTCTGGATATTAGCCAGCCAACGTCCTCAGCGCTCGACGCTTCGTAGCAAAGTTTTCCCCCCTTCAGAAGGAATGTAATGAGAACTTCTCTCCACTGTTTTACCGCCTTTGTTTTCACGGCCTTGACTCGAACAACATACAACCACTGCGCTTCTCCAGCGCGCGGACAGCTGCTGCGCACAACGGCCACAGAGAACCCGGATGTTGCAGGCATGACGTTGTACGTTACCAAGCAGCCAATCCAGGAGCGCCATTCGTTGTACTTCCTGCTCATTGGCTGAACCTCCAACTAGCGAAGAGAATTAATGAATATTACTGAATATTTGCAGTGGGAACCATTAAAACAGGTTGTTGTAGGTGTTGTAGGCGGTCTGGAACAGTTGTGGTTTCCAACCCTCATTGTTCACTGTGAAGCATATATTTTTTAAACTTACCTGATTATATTTGACTTTTTTTTTTTATTACTTGAGATATTTGTGTCATTAATTAGAACATTCAGTTATTATAATAAGGTGAAGAAAAAAACAGCTAGTCAAAGTCTGCAGTCCCACTGCAAATTAAATATGCTCTGTGTGAAAAGTTGATGATGATTTTCTCTAATTCTCTGACACTTGCTTTCATCAAATGGTTTGGCAGCCAATCAGTACGAGACAATAACAGGATGAAACAAATTACTGGTGTCAAACATTTTTAAGAAGACATTCTCAGCTCTCCAAATCACCCACTGCTTAGTGAATTCGAGCTCAGATAAAAACTTATTTGTCAGGATACTATTCAGATAAGCTTCAAATGAAAGCAGGCATGGTGTTCATCACTTGGTTTATCTGTTTTATTTTAATATTTACACTGATATTTGATAGTATCATGACTGTCTCTATGTTTGTCTTAAGTTTCCCCCCTGCTGCTAGGAAAATGAAGCTACAATATTAAAGTGATCCTGTGATGCCAACCGAGGTTTTAGCTTCATGCAATCCTCTCGGTGCTCCTCCTCCTCTGATAACTACTCCCAGTTCAGCTGATTGTTTGTTTTTCATGGCCTCCGGTTTTTATCATATTATGTGAAGCACTTTGTGTTGCCATCGTGTTACAGCTGTCAATAGATAAACGCTGATTGATTTAAAAAATGGTAAATTATTCTGCGATCTGAACGCTCCTACGCGGGAAGATTTCACAGAGGGATCTTCACTCTGTTAGCCGTTTCTTCAACTCTTCCCTTCAGGCTGTAATAACAGAATAAATCAATCATCCGAACGATCAGAGCTTGAACAGTTGCTGCACAGAAACACACCCGTCCGGAAGCACCTCAGACCAGGAGGCGGAGGAGCAACGAAGGGAACAGACGGAAAGCAGAGCTGCACACACCGACTGAAGAAGCGGAGATAAAGGCGGCACCAAGCGTACGGCCGCAGCATGAAAGCAAATGATGTCGAGTTTAATCAGCACAGTTAATCTTGATTATTTTTGGTGGCAACGCCAGAATGCTAACAGCTTCTATCTAAAATGAAATCTGTGCATTCACCTTGTTTGGTGTAGAACGGATGGCTTCCAGGTTCTTCAGTTCCTAGTCAGTAAATTAACAAACAAGCGATGAAGTGAACGGATCCTGTAAGATCAAAACATTGTAAACATGTTTTCCTTTAAACTTCTACAAAATGCAGGAGGTTGCTTTATGTCAATAATTCCTAAGGACAGATGAAAAGTGTGAACAAGAACTCTTTCATCAATGTTGAGGAATTAAAACAGGCTGCTGAAAAGTTGTAGTTTAGTTTTTCTCATTTCTGGCGAACCAAGACATTTGCACCAGAAACTAAACAAAAATACTCTGTAAGATTTTGTATTTTTGTAGCGTATTGACCACAACACATTGGTTTGTACTATTGATACCTCAGCACCACAATTCCAATAAAGAAGTATTGAATTGGAGCAGGCAGGTTTGGCTCATTTGGATCAGGCAGACAGTGAAGTCCTAACTTCCTCTGTGGAGACATGTTTGTCTTTCTGCGAGGTTTTCCTTTCATCTGCTCATTATTCCTGCTTCTCTGCTGCTTCACTGCGTTAATCTCTCATTAGCAGACCTCTCCTTTTCTCCAGATCCCAACGTTTCATACAGAGGCAGCCCGTGACGAAAGGCCTCAGTGTTTCCTTCCAAGCGGAGGCATCTCCGGACAAACGGGGAGCGCGGCGGCCATTTAAAGGCCAGCGGCAGCAGAACAAGGAGAAGTAATCAAGCCCAGCAGGACTGACATCAGGCCAAGGAGATGGAGAGAGGAAGCGTTCACGTGAAACCGCGTCGCGCTCGTCGCAGGAGCAGAGGTGGCTGCCTGCTGTCTGGATGTGGAGTGAGTCAGAGCGCCACGCTGAATATGAATGACTCAACGCACATTAAGATGTCACCGATTGAATGGAGGCCAAGGCAGTGCGGAGGAGGGACGCCTTAACCCCTTCCTGCCCGGCAATCATCAGGCGTCAGCCTGGGGACAAGAGACTCTGGGCATCGGCGATGTTGCTCAGCTTCCTGTTAGGATGGCAGCTATGTTGGTCAGCTTCCTGTTAGGATAGCAGCCATGTTGCTCAGCTTCCTGTTAGGATGGCAGCTATGTTGGTCAGCTTCCTGTTAGGATGGCAGCCATGTTGCTCAGCTTCCTGTTAGGATGGCAGCTATGTTGGTCAGCTTCCTGTTAGGATGGCAGCCATGTTGCTCAGCTTCCTGTTAGGATGGCAGCTATGTTGGTCAGCTTCCTGTTAGGATGGCAGCCATGTTGCTCAGCTTCCTGTTAGGATGGCAGCCATGTTGCTCAGCTTCCTGTTAGGATGGCAGCCATGTTGCTCAGCTTCCTGTTAGGATGGCAGCCATGTTGCTCAGCTTCCTGTTAGGATGGCAGCCATGTTGCTCAGCTTCCTGTTAGGATGGCAGCCATGTTGCTCAGCTTCCTGTTAGGATGGCAGCCATGTTGCTCAGCTTCCTGTTAGGATGGCAGCCATGTTGCTCAGCTTCCTGTTAGGATGGCAGCCATGTTGCTCAGCTTCCTGTTAGGATGGCAGCCATGTTGCTCAGCTTCCTGTTAGGATGGCAGCCATGTTGCTCAGCTTCCTGTTAGGATGGCAGCCATGTTGCTCAGCTTCCTGTTAGGATGGCAGCCATGTTGGTCAGCTTCCTGTAGGATTGCAGCTATGTTGGTCAGCTTTCTGGTAGAACGTTTGCATATCTGAGGTTTGTAATGAATGATCACTGTGACTCAAACTCTCCTTTCCTCCAGCTGTTCACCTCATTACGTTAAAAACACTCGACTCTCTCTGAGAGCCACCCAGACAGGCTGCCTCAAAGCCATCCATCCATCCATCCAGATTCCTATTAGAGGAGTTGTTCTGAATGTGCTTCTTTTATTGTGAAAGGCAACATCTTTCCTTCCTGTTTACCAGACCCCGCAGCGATAAACGGAGCGAAACTCCTTAATAAAATAAAGACTGATGCAGATGAAAGCGTTTGTGTTTATTAATGGTTGCTTTAGAGGCGTAGTGACCTCAGTGTGAACCGAGTTATAAATCAAACACGTGTGACATTATTTGTGTCTGTGTCCACAGGAAGATTATCAGCGACACAGAGAACATCTAGCTTGTCCTCTTCCTCCTCCCACCAATTATCTCCATCATCCCCCCTGACAGCAGCCTCCCCACACCCCACCACCTCCCCTACCCTAACCCTCCGCCCTGATCACATGCAGGCCTTCTGAGACTCTGATGGCCGAGCCGAGCAGCAGCCGAGGAGCAGAAATGCAGTGAAATGTAACACGGAGGGCTGGGGGTGGAAACAAGCCGTGTGGGTTCGATCTCAGACTCCCAGCTGACCCTGAGCTATCACAGCCATTGATTGGCTCATGTAATTCTGCTCTGATTTGGCTCGGCCAATCAATGAGCTGCAGACCGACTTTCAGTGGATGTGGAGCCATTAAAGTGGGAAGTGGAAAAGCCAGCGTAACGTTCTGTGGAGGGAAAGCGTTGTCACTGGATAATTTCAGGATCTGAGTGTGGAAGACTTGAAAACTCCCAACAGCAGGATCTCAAAACATGCAAAAATCTAAACCGTTCAGGTGTTTGGACGAAAGTTACACGAGAACACATGAAGTGGTTGGAAACAAACCGATATGACAGGAGGTTGGGGTCCATTCACACTAGTCCAGTCCAGTTCACTTTAATCCAACTCCAGTCCGTTTGCTGAGAAAGTCCGGTTTGCTTGGAGAGATGTGGATGCTAATCACCTACAAACAATGAGCATCTCGATTCAAAACAGAGGTCTCGGTTCGGTTGAAGTGAACTCTGGTTTGGTCCGAATGTTTTCGACCGACATCACTCCAACAGCAGGAAGCAGACTATAAATGGATTAGATGTTTTACATGGCCAGTTTTTGTCTGCAAAAAGAGCCAACTTGCCTTTAAACTGGCCCGGTTGCCATGGCTACCCACATTAGCTATAGCGTGATAAAATAAGTTATGCTACCAAACAGACATTAGTGAATAAGATATGTCCTGATGACCCAAATGTGTTAAGTGGATAAATGACAGGAAAAACCAAGCAGTCATTTTGACTGCAGGGAATTTCCTTCTGGTTGAGTTTCTCTGACCGGCCAAAATAAAAACACATGGTGGTTTTCTTACGGCGCTTGGTCATCCTCACAGAAAAACTCCCATGAATTTCACATGAAAGAACGAACATCCAGCTGCAGCCATCAAGGCAGGTGGTAAACGAAGTAATCAGAAATCAAAAGTACAAAATACCGAAAATAAAACCTTGCAACTTTGTAAGTCATTTTATTTGCATAATTGTAAATAGTTTAAATAGTTGGAATAATATAATCCTGCTTTCTTTATGCAAGTGACATGTACAGCACAGCGGCTGCTGACACAAAGTGACGTTGACTGAAAATCCCCCTGCAAAGTAGGGCATTCTGGGTAAATACAACCAAGTCAAACGCTAGAATCTAGAGCTAGTAGGAGAAATGTGTCATAGTGTTTAGCCAAAGACCAAAGAGAAATCACCCATTTTAGCAAGGTTTCCTCCAGTGAATCATCAGCCTGGCGGGGACCCGGCTTCATTTGCCCCCGCCAGCCTTAGCGTCGTTACTTTATTTTAAATAGGATTGTTTATGCACCAGTAACAGTAAAGATAGATTAATCTAGATTTACAGTTGACGCATTGAACTAGCTGTGAACCAGTTACTCCATCGCTGCACCTGCATACTGACATCACACAATATTAAACCAGATTACGATGCCATGTCATAAAACTTCAAATGTTTGTAACATTTAACATATTTCAACACAAAAACATGGTGGACTTAGCAAAACTGAGTTTTGTTTCCATTTGGTGAGGACTGAAGCTGTGCTCAGTGTCTTCTTCAGAAGTTTTCACGACTGTCTGCTACTGGATATCCTTCCACCCTCATCATCACCACCTGGATGATTTGAGTTACAATGGCCAGTCGGCCCGTTCTGCCTGTCCGAGGTAAACCCAGCTGCCTGCAGCCTGCCATGCACCGTCATGGAGCCACGTCATTCTCTGCTTAATTTAGCCATTGATTTTTTAAAACAGCAGAAAGTGGGGACATCAGGCTGAGGTGTTTTATGGTCCAGCAGCTGTTGACAGAGTGAGCGGGGTGAGAGAGGGAGGACGATGTTCCTCCAGGGAGAACATCCCCGCCTGCTACAGTTAGGACACCCAGGCCCGGTGTGGGACCGGCTTCCTGTCGTCGTCAGCAACCATGGCTCAGCTGTTGACGCCGCATCATCAGTGCTCAGCTGATGGAAGCACCGAAACCTAAATCTGTTTGGGGGATGGTGGAGGACCCCGATAATATACCCGTAATTATACATTTTAGTCGTTACGTTATGGCTGTGACTTCCAGCAGCAGATGGTCGCTTAACCAAACACACCGCGATGTTCCTACACTGAACTGAAATGCTAAATGCACAAACAGGTTCAGCAGAAATCTGTCAGCGTCAGTAAAACTGTGAGGGAAAATCACCCTCTTCTGTTCATTTATTCAGCCATCAGCAGCTGACATCTTGAAGAAAATTCAAAGCAAGTCTCTTCAGACCCGGTCAGTTACATTCAGTCCAACTGATCCTGGTTTTCAACAGGAAACCAGCTGATAATTTAGTTTTTTATGAATTTAACAAAAATATTGCCACACAAATGTCGGCATTTTGCTTACGATGCTATGCACTCTGGGTGGATGACACACACTAGGTGCTAAAGAGCTAGACGCGTCCAGAAAGAAGACTTATCTTTCCGCACTGAGTAATGCTCCGTTGTTTACATTTGAACCAGAGCGCACTGAAATAGAAGGTGGAGAAGGAAAGATGAGGGGAAGTGAAGATGAGGAGGACCAAATGGAGGAAGAGGAGAGAGCCGCTCATTAAAGCTGGTTTTTGTCCTGCTGATGTTTGGAAATGCTAATCAGAGCTCCACCTTCCAACTCAAGCTATTGATGGTTAGCATCGAGATTAAAACATTGTGAAAAAGATGCTTCATTGTCACTTTAAGCAACCATTTATTATCTGCCAAACTGTTTTGATTTCATATTAACTCTAACTATCGGTGTTAGCTCCTGCTAATGTCCTAAACTCTAGTAATTGGACTTATCTCTTGCTAATGGTGTTAGCTCTTGCTAAGATAGTAAACAATAGATCATAAGCTGACCACGTTTGTTTGTTTCAACATATCTCATGTATCACAATGGCACTTTTTATATGAGATATTATATTACAAAGACAATAAAGATATGCAAGTTTTTCTGTATCAAAAAGCAGCAGTTTTTAGGCTAATGGGAAAATTACAACATATTTAGGCTAATCTGGCTTTAAATAACTCAAGCCAAACTCTGAATTAAAGCCACAAGAAAAGTTATTTTCAGTTAAAGTCCATCATGCCGGTGTGTGACATCAGGAGAGTAGTTAGCTTGTTAATAACTTTTCCAAATCAGTTTTGCTCGCTGCACAAAAGGACAAAAAAGATTCAATGGAAGGTCACAAGTTCCTTTTTTTCATGTCATTAATCTTAAACTGACCAACTCAGACCTCGGACAGCATCGACTGAACGTCAGAGAGAAATTAGGTCAGAAGAAGCAGAACCTCAGCCTCATGTGTTTACAATGAGAGAAATGAATTCTGGGAATGTGGAACAGAGCTACCACTCTGCAGGGGAATCCACAACTGTTTCCAACAAACACTTTGAACCAAAGCAGAACAAAGTTTAATGTTTTAACTGCCTCATTAACTACACGCTCACTTAAGTCCACAACGCAGAGCAAAACCAGCAGTTATGGTCATTTTTCAGCCTGTTATTTCTACTGCGTGCGTTGAATCAGTAGGAGACGCTGTGGACTCACAGGCGTTGGTGACGGCGAAGCTGTTGGCCGTTTCGATGTTGTCCACGTGAGGCACCAGGTTGAATGGGGCTTCTGACGCGTTGGGGCTTGTGTTGTGCAGGAAGATGGCCAGGCGGAAGGCCGTGTACTCTTGATCCGTGTTTCTGATGAACAGACCACCTGCAGATGGGACGGAGAACGTTCAAACCAACGTTTATGGAACCATTCAACCAGGAAACAGCAGCGAAGAAACGACACACACTGCAAAAACTGAAGAAAAAATAATAAACTGTGGAAACAATCATCTGATTCTGCCTCATTTGAATGGAGGAGGGGATTTAAGGACTCCTGTCATAATTTAAGCTGATTTTCATGTAAAATGCTCTGTCATTATTTTAAATTTTTTGAAAATTTGTTTCCATAAAAACAAAATTACAAACACAGCAGTAAAATAAGCAGTTAAGAATCAAGGCCCTGTCCCTGAAGTCTGATAAATTCAGATTAAAATCAAAACCAGCGATGGGAGATGTTGGGAAAAAAAACAGCAGCTTCATGATGGAAATCATAAATGAAGACACGGAAACTCAGAAATAAACAGACTGGAAGCAATGAGAGGACAAGATCTGCCAAAGAGGGGAGAAAACAGACTGGCTTTGGGAGGCGCATGGCAGCAGGAGAGACGCATGGCAGCAGGAGAGACGTGTAGGAAAGATTGGGACAAAACTCCCTCTACTACAACTGCATTGTTGGGAAACTTTCTCTTGCATTTTCCGTCTGGTAAAACGACTTTCTTGTACTATCATGATATTTTCTAGGGTTGTTTCAACTTTTTTGTCGTACGACTTTATTCTTACATTAAGATGTTTTTCATGTAATGTTGCAATTTTTATTTTGTATTTTTGTGACTTTATTTTCTGATTGTTTCACCTTTTGTCTTATAACTTTATTCTCGTATTGTTACAACAATTTCTTGAATTACTACATTCTTGAACTCTTATTATTTTGAATTTTGGTGTCCAACTTTATTCCTGCATTGTGACAGTTTTGTCGTATTATTGCAAGTTTTTTATCCTATTATTTTGGTTTTAACCTCGTATTTTTATGACTTCTTTCTTATATTGTTGAGGTTTTTTTCTCATTATGTGACTTTATTCTGGTATTATTTCCACTTTTTTCATATGACTTTCTTCTTGTGTCTCATATTATTTAGACTACTCTATGAATAATTTGACTCTTTCATTGTATGACTATTCTATTATCACAAGAAGTTTTTTGTATTATTTCATCTTTAATCTGGATTTATTAAGACGTTTTGTTTGTACAATTTCTTTACTCATATTACAACTTTATCCACACATTGTTGTGATTTTATTGTGATTTTATTTTTACTTTATCCTCATAATTAAGTTGTTTTTTTTCCTCCCCAGTTTGAGTCTAATACTTCCTGCACGCCTGTTTCTGTGTCCCTGCCCGTTTGCTGCTCGGCTGGATGAGGCGATGCCGTTCCTGCAGCATCCTGCTGGATCCTCTTGAGTGTTTCTGTTTCTTAGCTGAGCGCCACGTCAGCCTGGTGCTGCAGATCAGCCTCGTCCGCTTCAGTCTTCATACGGAGACCTGAACTAAGCCGCTCGTGGTTGAGCAAATGTCACAGGTGTTAGAAGTGGTTTGTTTCATATTTTAAATTCAGACTTAAGGCAACATTTGCGCGGACGGGACAGTGTAAATGTCATTTAAAGCTAAATGTCAGAACGTTCTTTTATGGCTGACCTCTTTGAAGAAGGTGAAGCTCAGAATAATTTACCCGTCTTTACGCTCGGTTCAGATTTCACCTGAGCGCACAGACGACTCCTGTTGTCTTCTGTGTCTCATTGGAAACGGTAGAAAATAAAACCCTCTAGTAAATCTTAAAAGTGCGGTGCGCTTTTGTGTTTAGAGCGCTTCACTCTGATCTGCCTGAGGAAAGCCAAGAGGAAGTAGTTGTTGTCTTCAAAAGTTAGGGGGAACCCAGAAAAACATGGTGGTGGCGGCATCATGCTGTGGTCCAGAACCCAAGGATACAAGCAGCAACCAAGAAACTGTTACTAGAAAAATAAAATCATTAAAAAAACCATAAAAGACATGAACTGCAACCTAAATAAAACGTCTCCCCTGATCCGAACCGGCCCAAAGCATAACCAAACTAAGGGAATTTAACACAGACTATCGCTGTTATGAAAATGATTAGATTTGCTCACTGAAAATGAAAGTAAACCTTTATTTATGTAGCACCTTCACGATATTAAGAATATTAAGTCAGCACATCCAATAGTTAATGCAGTAGATTAATTTTACATTTGATTTGTTAGGTAGACAAGTTAGCTGGACTTCAGATACATTAAAAGAATTTAAATTGTTTAAAATTAAATGTAAGATTTAAAGGAATCAAAAGATTTATTTGTAAAAAAAAAAAAAAAAAACAAAAACAAAAAAGCTTTCCAGCTGTTGCTTCTTACACTATTCCACTTGATTCTCATCTCCCTTCAGAGTCTGTCTAGGATTTCTCACATTGAGCTCAATTTCAATTCCTATTCCAATTTAATTCATTTCTCTGGTTGAATTTACATTTAGATTTAATCAGTGTACAAGAGGAACGATGTCAGCAATTTTCTGAACCGTTTCAGGGTTGCAGTCTGCTTATCGGCTCTTTAATGTGACATCAGGATTTTCAGAGAGCGACCCACTCAGCCATGACAGACCTTCAAAACAAGTTAGGTGAGCGCTAACTCCCGTAAGACTGGAGAAAAACGTACAGCTGGTCGCCTGATGTCACTTTTCTTTCGCTGATTTCACAGTAAAAATGGTCACAGGCCCTGAGCTGACCAGCCAAACCAAATTAGATTTATTCATAAATCTTTTGACGAAGAAAGATGACGGCGATGGACAGCACCGGTTTATTCATGTTTACAGTGAACTTTTGTTTTTTTTTAAGAAAGTAAAAAGATTAATGTTAACTTAATTCATAACAATCAAATACAGCATTATGGAGAAGGAACGCATAACCATTAATAACCATTAATGCAGGCTAAATACCCCACCACCATTTAGCCTACGAAAAAAACTGGTTAGCATCTAGACTTTTGTACAGTATTAAATCTGATTTTATGTAAGGGGAAACACTGTTTTCTGTGGTGTGAAATCAGGCAAAGTCAGTGATTTGATCAAATCAACGAAAACGTCAGAAGAGAGAAACTTTGGGTTGGTTTCTAAGCTAGCTAGCTACTACACTACAGCTAGCTAGACCAGTTAGCCTAACTCAAAAAAGTAGTAGCCATGAATGAACTAGCAAAAACAACTTAGGAAAATAATAGCCGTCACTTAAATCCCTCTCTTCTGGCCTCCATCATGGCGGCTCGGCGTTGCTAGGTGACGTAGCTAAAGGTAGATACAGTTTAGTAATGGCAGCGGATGGCGTGACCGAAACCGTTCAGTCTGTATCGGCAGTTAAAGTCAGAGCAATACTGAAGCTCTTCAAGGTTTAGGTTGGCTGTTTCCGGTTAGCTTCACAGCTGAGCGTCACTTAATGACCATTAGCGACTGGGTAAAACCAGATCCGGTGGCTTCTCTTCGTTTCTCAACACCTGATGGTCCAGATCTTCTGTCCAAAGCGCAGAAAAACCAGAGCGGCTCACCAGAACCCTGCTCATCTGCAGCCCTCTCTCTCTCTCTGGACCCGAGGGCTTATGGGTGAGAATCCCGGCGGAAGCGCTGGTTCTGCTGGGAGAGGTTCTTCCTGGTTCTGACGCGTCTTTGACCCGTCAGGATGAACCAACGAACTGAGCTGCTGTCATTTGATTGGCCAAGCCGATGTGTGAAGGGCTGTGTGTGTGCCTAATAAAGTGGCCTCCTTTGGTTCGGAAGAGGCTCCATGCACGGAGGAGGACCTGTGGTGCTGTGGACCGTTTTACAGACCTGGATCCTGCAGAGACTACCTCAACTGACCGACTAATAATCCAGATTTTAACTAATAATTCATATTTTGTTTTAATGTGTCATATTTCCTAAATGTTTAATTTACAGAATGTGTTCATGTGTCACATTTTCTCTTGATAGAATTATTCATTTCTGTTCCAAATCCACAGTCATGATGTCGGAGGTAAGATGCGAAGCGTGCGTATTGTGCGTGTATTGCGGGGCGCAGGTCAGCCTGGGCCGACCGGAGGTTGCATAAGCCGCGTTTTCTGGCCGCGGTTTGGTTAAAGTAACGCTAATAAGCTCTGATTGCTGGTTTAAGCAACAAAAAAATATATATCTGGACGCACGCGCTCACACGCACGCACACTGGTTACGTAAAGCTGCAGCCGTCGAGGTGACGCTCTGCAACAAACCCTGAACTTTGACCTCTCCTCTCCCCTCCGGCGGGTCGCTCTGGCTGCTGCGGCTCGTCGTTTCCCCTCCAGCCTCTCTGTGGTTTTTCCCTCTCGGAGGTTTGAAGGTTTGCTTCTGATTTTAGAGGCGATCAACAGCTGGAGGTCACGCGCTGCCCTTCCCTCTCTAATGGAGACCATGAAGCTGTCACCTCTCTGCTCCCAGCAGGAGCTGCAAAGTGGTTAAACTGGAGGGAGACCAGTGGGACTCACACACACACACACACACACACACACACACACAGAGTCACAGTTTACCGCTGTGATCTGCTGCAGTGGCAGCCTGAACCCGCAGATACAAAGCGCATTAACCCTCCTGAATGCATCCCGGAGGAGCAACCCGAGCACCGCCGCAGCCGCAGCCGCAGCCGCATGCGGGACGTCCACGCAAGCGGAGCCGCACTCACCGATCTGAACGCTGCTGGGGAAAGCTCCCATCGCGAAGCCCGAGAACATCCACACCATCCAGCCACAGGGAGAAATCCTCATCTTGGTTCCGTGATTAACTGAAGAGCAGCATCGAGCAGATCCTCTCCCCTCCTAGGGCAAAAGCAACATCCTTAAAAAAAAAAAAAAAAAAGAAAAAAAAAAAGCCACCCCAGAATAAATCTAAAGAAAAAAAAAAATGTGCAAACAGCGTGTTGTTGTTGTTGCGGAGAGCAGCGTGCGGGTTTAAACATCCATGTCCGCTCCGGCGGCGGCGGCTCCTCCTGCGTCCCCTCCGTCCGGCGCGGGAGATTTTTGCGCACAACAGCACCAAGATGAGGAGCGACGCGGAGAGGACAAGGAGGATGAGGATGATGAGGAAGCGGAGGAGGGGAGGGGGCGGGCATCAGCCAGCGGCGGGCAGCGCGTCTGGATGCGGCGCAACTGGCAATGCAACCGCAAACACACATGCGCCTGTTTTTTTTGTTTGCTTTTTTCACGGTACCGGTGCAGCCCGGAGGGGCGGCAGATACAGAGACCCCCCCCCATCACACACACACAGCAGGACCCCAAACTTCCTAAACTGCTGACATCAATACACCCAAGCATCCTGGACGGACCGGAAACAGGCGGAACCGTCAAAGCACGCCGCGAACATTGTACGTTTTTGTTCCAATAAATAAATACATTTTAACAATCAGACAGTAAATATTTTTTTTAAAAACTAAAGAAAAAAAAAAGAGTAAAATCTCCAAATCAACCAGAGCCCGTGTGAAAAGTATTCACACCCCTTGTGTTCCTCCCGTGTTGCATTGTTATTCAAATCACGAGTAAAACACAGAAATTAGTTTAAAACCAATAAAAACTCAAAGATTGATTTTAAAAAATAATCTAATGTGCATGGTGTTAATGCTGAGGAGAGCAGGGATGATTGTTTTTACCAACCGAGCCTCGTTTAGTTGGTAAAAACTAAACAAGTTCTCTGACTGTTTTATAAAACTCACCCGGGTTTTCAAAGCAAACTGGTGTTGAATACAGAAAATCACATTTAGAAATAATTATTCCAACATTGTTTTGGCGCCCCCTCCAGCGTGGCGCCCTTCTGACTCATTGGGACGCCATAGCTCCATTTTTTTAGCTAGCTGCATTAGCATCACAGTTTCCTAGAAAAGCTGACGTCAGTCGTTTGATTCTAGTTTCAGCTGTGAAATAAATCACTCTTACCACTCTACACATCACAGATCTACATTTTTAAAACTCAAGAATTAAAATATTTTATTAACCAAACGGGCACAGTATTTACAGACAATTTGGTTGATAACAATCTGAGCTTCAAAATAAAAGCACTTTTTAACGTCTTTCTTCCTCACGTCGCCTTTCTTCTGTTTGATCTTCTTTATTTAACCAGATGAAGCCCCACTGAGGTTTCTGAGACGTCCTAATTAAAGCAATGAGAACATGTGGCGTCAGTTTGCTGCTCCACGCAGATGACGAGCTGAGTGATTTCTAACCTTCAACATTTATCCCCAGAAGGAGAAAACAAACAGAAAATCTTAAGCAGAAGAAATTCAGCCCAGACTTTACGCCAACTGAAAAGAACAATGAAACCTTTTGCTCTGAAATTCTTTGTCTCAGAACAATAACTACATGCAGCATGAAGAAATGTTTCACTCCGTACCAAATTATTAAAAAAAACAAACAAACAAAAAAACTCGGAGCTAACCAAATAAAATGTTACTACTGCTGAAAACCACAAAGAAGACAACAGGAAGCAGTAGGAGGCTGATGGTACGCCAGTTAACAAATTTATCCACATATAATTTAAATGGTGTTTTTTTATTTTAATTGTAATTGCAAAATTGTTTGTTTGTTTTTTCAACATTAATGGAATAGTGATAACATTTTGCACAGACTTGTGAAAGAAACGCACTGAGGCGTCAAGGACAGACTGAACGGAGGAGGATCTGTTTCGCCTTGAAGGGAAACACATTTCGCAGTCATCAGCATAAAGAAACCAAGATTCATGCTTTCTAAAAATAACTTCAAGAGGTGATAAATTAATCATAAAAAATAGAGGACTGAGAATAGAGCCCTGTGGAACTCCCTGAGGGAGAGGTGAGATCCTGAACACTCGCTGAAAAACTCTAAGGTTATTTTCTCTTGTGTTTAAACGACTTTCTCCATTCCTTTCAAAATAATAATAACAATAATAAAAATAAAATACATCAGAAGCATTTCAAAAATGACCAAAAACCGAAGGATTAAAGCCAGATGGTAGAGCGCCATAATTTACCGACAGCTGCTTGTGTGGAGAAAATAAATCGACTTCACATGAGCTTGAAAGGATAACAGATTAACAAATACAAAAACGAAGGATAATGAAATACATCCATCAGTCAAGTATTTGTTTTATAAACATATGTTAGTTTTTCAGCATTAATGGCCGTTTTTATGTGGAGTTCTTGAAAACGTTTCTCGTTTCAGCTTTTGTTATTTGATTTTAGTTTAACTACAATGACCCTGCAGTAGAGCAGAAGATGATGATGATGATGATGGTGATGATGATGATGATGAACATGTGTAGTGCTTTCATGAAAAAAGGAAACAAAACGACCTGAGGTTTGGTAAACTGTGGATGCTTCCACACATCCAGAACCAGAGGAGACGGGTTCTGCTCGCCCCCAGACGTTCCCGGTGTTTTCAATGAACTCAGAGGAAGGAAAAGAAACTCTTTCTGCCAAAAAGCGGACGCTTCTCCTTTAAGTGACGAGGTCAACGTGCCAGTTAATTGCCAGCGGCTTGAGGAGAAACGTGCTGGTTCGAATCTGCAGCTCAGCTCAGAATAAACGACGTGGAACTGGAGGAGGAGATGTGAGGCAGGAAGTGCTGAAGCTCGGCACCGGTTCTGCTGATCCAGAGGTTTGCTGTTCCCTGCAGGTGGAGAACCTTTTCAAAATGAGTTATTATGAGAGAAAGAGAGAGCTGGAGGTCGGTCTGGGTCTGTTCCCCACTTGAAGTTAGAAAACCAGCAGAACCACAGCTCCTTGCGTCCAGAACCGTTTGATCCAAACAGACTGGATCCGTTTTGCATGATTTCAGTTTGTTTGTCCTAAATAAACAAAATGCAAAACAAAACAAATTGGTTTATGATACATCTTTAAGAAACTACAATACAAAGATAAAATAAAATGTTGAGAGGAAATCTGAAACTAAAGTGCCACACTGGTATCGATCCGATACTTATCTCGATTTCTTATCGATGTCATCAATCGATCGATCGCCTCTGCCAAACCGAACCGTCTGAAGACTCAAACGGTTCTGAATGAGACGGAAACAAAAACGAGTGAAATCAGAAATGTTACACATTTTCCTATTCGTTTGGAGAATTTGTAATTCTCTTTGAGGCGAATAAAAATCCAGCATCAAAGTTTTGCTTGTTTTTGTCCCACTGAGTCTCCAAACGATTCATCGTGTTTTTATGTCTATGACGTCACCGAGGCTGGCGCTTTATCAGAGTTGTGTGTTGTTGGCTCCAGTTCTTAAAGGAATAAACAGCTTAGACGGAAGATGACATGAAACACTGTCTTCGCTTGTTCTGAAAAGCCTCCTAATGCCTCCCAGACTCCAGACTAAACTTTTCCAGGAGCTGATCGATAAAATAAATGTTTGCAAACAAGTTCAGAGCAGAAGTGGTGGATCAGCAGTAAGCGGCTGCGGCTGCTTACAGAGAGCAAACACCCCACAAGTCCAGGATTCGGTGCAGATGACTGCAACAAAATGCAAACATCTCATTTCTGCTGCGTGTGTGCTTTTATTCTGAAAGAAACGACAACAGGTTAGCCGCCGTGGCGTGGGTCAGAGGAAGCAGCAGCGCGTTGCATGTCGCCTGGTTGCTCTGGACCGGCAGAGATGCTGAAAC
Source organism: Poeciliopsis paucimaculata (assembly GCA_903067055.1). Taxonomy (NCBI): domain Eukaryota; kingdom Metazoa; phylum Chordata; class Actinopteri; order Cyprinodontiformes; family Poeciliidae; genus Poeciliopsis; species Poeciliopsis paucimaculata. The sequence goes on along the minus strand of CAEGAD010017123.1, from coordinate 94,348 downwards.
CGAGGCGATCTTCTTCGCTCTTGAAGCCGTGAAGAGGAACTTCCTGCAGACGCTCCAGCTCCTCACATTAGAGGGGAAATTGAATCTGCTGTTCCAGCTGCCAGGTTGGTGCTGAGTGGCGGTGCAGCTGTCAGAGCGCATTTCAGAGGTCTGCTGTGACTGAGCAGCATGAAGCAAACACATTTATCAGGACGACAGGCAGACATCTCCTATGAAGTGGTTTGCCGACACAAGCAGCTCTGAAGCCTCCTTACTCTGATTTATGGAACGACTGAAACTCGGAAAACAACAGAAAACTCATCATCTGCTGCAGAAGGACGAATATATCATATTTAAAGTGTGGCTGAGTGTTTTCCTCCACGCCTGCACACACACACACACACCCACACGCCACACACACACACAGAGCAGCGTTAAATATTACAAAACCGTGAGGCGTTCATGGGACGTAGTTAATCAGGGTTTCAAGTTTGCTAAATGAACAAATGAGAGTTCCGTTTAATATAGTAAAATATATATTATAATAAAAGCTGAAACCAAATCTACCCTCCTTCTTCTCTTTAATGTTTGATTTACTATTTTAGGTACAAGCTAGCATAGCACTGCAGTCCAGCTGGCTGCTAACGGACGCTAAAAATTTTATTGCTTCATATTTTGCCTTAATATCCTGGTTTATTATTATTAACCTTCATTAAAGTTTTTGCAGCACTGAGTCAAATCCTGTGAAAGCCACATGGATGCTAAGCCTAGTTAGCGTGTTAGCATAAGCACTAGCAGGTTAGCCTACGTCCAAGCTACACTACCGAAGGAGCTTCAGAACAACTGAAGATAAAAACAACTTTAAACATTTACGAGAGTTTTTACTTAAATTCACTGAAACAGCAATAAAATAGTTTTTAACAACAAATTAAAAAGAGAAGCAGCAGCCAGATGTAAGCAACATCAGTGGCATGAAACGACTAAGCAGGAATAAATCTGTTTGCATCTGAACTGCATTGAAATGAATGAACTGAATTAATGTTCATTTGGAGCAAACTGGTTCTAAATCATAACGTCTCATTTGGACCAAAGCAGCTTAAGATGACACTTTTTTGATTTTCACATAAGCCAAATTAAATTATGTTTTTTTTTATTTTTTTTTAAAGAAATGTTTTAGAAAAATGTAAAATGAACTCATAAGCATTAAAGTGCCTCTAAGAATGAGGCGTGTGTGTGTGTGTGTGCGTGTGCGTGCGTGTGTGTGTGTGTGTGTGGACCGCTGCCATGTCGTGGTACTGAGCAGATGGACGGCTGCAGCAGGTTTTCCTGCTCACATCTAGGCGACACTCAGAGCTGTTCAACCGCTATCAGGGAATCCCGAACCGCCGACACGTTGCAGGTGTTTGGATGCCAAGGTATGCTGGTTTGTCACCCAGGAGGAAAAAAACCCAAAACCCAACATGCTATTTTTCTGCAGCGCTTGGCAGTTCCAGTTCTTGTCTTCCTGTGTTTTTTTAAAGCTCTTATGAAAAACCGTAAATGGTTGAAAAAGTGTGAAATAAAAGGTGAACGAAAAACAACTGGAAATAATAAAACCTGAAAAGTTAGAATAATATAAATCCTTGAAGGTGGTGCTGATCGGTAGTGCTGTTTTTTTTACCTTCTCTATTCTGATTACGTTCAGAGGAAAACGTTACATTTTCAGGACGTGAAAATGAAGAATCAGGAACAACACACTGAAACTAAAACCAGGAAGATGAGGATGCAGAAAACAAATGAATGCTTCAAATAATGAGACATGAAAATTCAAATATTAGTCTTCAGACTATTTCTTAGTCTGAAGAAGAATAGACTAAGAAATAAATACAATAACACAAACAGTCAAGATACCACGCAGAAGAAACGAAAAAACAACCAATGGTCACAAGAAAAAAGTTTTTTACAACTCTGAGTCACTGAGGCATAAAATGTTTCTAAATTAATCCAATTCAATTTAAAATATTTTATGTCATCATAACTCATATCATCCACGTCTGATGCTGCAGACGGAAAAGGTCTCCTGCAGTAGCAGTCAGTTTTCCAACGACTCTAAAGAAGCCTCTGACTGAAAACTACAGCAGTAGTCTTCCGACTAAAGACTAGTAACATGTGTTAGTTTTTAGCATGTTAGGGTGCTAACATGATAACAACTCAATATCCAATGTTCCACAGCAACACGTCCTGGCTGTCATCGTCAGCTGTTAGCAGCTCTGCTAATCCACCTCCTTTGCATTTGATGCATCTCTTTAAATCTCTGTCTGGCTGTCAACGGAAAAAAAGAAGAGCAAAAATAGAAAAAAAACCAATCAGAGCTAACATTACTGCAACACGAACGACACAAAACAACTGAATGGATGTTGATTGTGACGATGAAGCAGATCTTTAACAAATGTTCTAATTTAGCTGAGAAAACGTTTTGATCCCGATGCTAACAAACTGGAGCAGCAGCAGCACAAACTCAGGATCTTCTCCCAAATGTCTCCTCTTCATCTTCATTTCTGCTAATTCAAACTGAATTTGCTGGATGTTACCTATAGCACAAAAACTACTGTTCTAACTGGACTGAGCTAGCGCTGCTAACACCTAGCATACATCAAATCAAAGAGGGCAAACAGGCTTTTGCGTGGCTCAAACCAAACCCGGCTTGAGTCCGATAAAACTAAGCACAAACTGAAGTGCGGCCTGAAGCGGCGCCTCCTGCAGGCCAGAAATGAATGAGAACATAAAACAGCTGAAATGTTTGTACTGCAGCAGGATTAGCTCTGATGCTGCATCGGTTTGTGGTTTCAAACAGCCACCAGCAGACCCAGTGCGACAGTCGTAGCAGCGCTGCTCTTTCTGCTGCCTTGTGTATGTGTGTGTTGGTGTGTCTGTGTGCAGGTATGCGGCTGCGTGTGAGAGCCGCTCTGTTATTTGTAATCAGTTGCTGCTGCAGGCGCAGGAACTCTGTGCAGTAAGAAGGCAGCGGTGCTGGTGGGTTATGATAAATAGCCTTTTTTTGCCTCAAAGCCCATAACACACACACACACGTACACCCCCACACACATCAGCCTCCTCTCTGAACTCACATTCATGACATTTGCTGGGGCCAGATTCATTTGTTGTACCCGGAGCCGCCGCCTGTTTTCCCATCAACCTGAGCCGCTCCTTCCTCCAGCGGCTGTTTGCCGCCGACATCCTTGAAATTCAAGACGAGCTTCCAGGAAGCGAGGCTTTACTAACTTTACCTCACATAAGCTTGTTCTGGTGATGGCGTGTAGCTTTTGATGCAGCCCAGGAGATGTGATGTTACAGACCTGCTGAGGGAAACATTTCCACCGAGTCCCTCCCTCCACACTGAGTCAGGATCGCCGAGGCGACTGAATGAAGCCGGACCTCAGAAAAATACAAGAACCTCAGAGAGGAAGGAGACTTCACTCTGCTGCCTTACAGATAGTGCCAGGCTACGCTATGCTATGGTCATCTTTGCTATGGTCTTTCCCAACATGGCCACTGATATCCTCCATAGGAAGGAGGATATCAGTGGGATAACCTGGTCAAAACGTCAAAACCAGCTGGTTTTGACGTTTTGACCAGGTTTTGTCTTTGGCCACTCACCCAAAGGAATTTGTCCATCTTCTGCCATTTTGTCCCAAACCCTTGAGCGAGCGCAACATCCAATCTTCTGGAGGTTGCAGTTATCTCTGCTGCTCCTCCACATGCTTCTGTCACATTTTGTCCTTCCATTCAACTTTTTCTCAGAACATCTTGATCTTGGTCGGATGTAATATTAACATTTCTGAGAGAATCTGAATTCTGATTTGTTTTACCAGCTTTACGTCAGAATCATCAAATCTAACAGAAATGAAGCGAACTCACAAAGTTGTAGTGTGGTGGGGTTTGCTCTCTTTAAGCCCATCGAGTTTATAACATCAAATATCAGATTGAGTTTTTGAAATAAGCCAGCAGTCTGATGACCTCATGGCTCCTGCAGTAGCTCCTGCAGCAGTGCTGGTTTGCGGTGTAGCCCAGCCTCTGTGAGGTAGTCTCCGTAGCGCCCGGCCCAAGCTCAGACTGTTAAACCTGTTGAGTCAGATGTGATGGCTGAAGTGTGCAGCACCACCTCCATCCGTCGTTCTGAACTCCAGCCTTTCGTGCGCCATGCTCTCGGTTGCTCTGTGACAGGCGAAGGTGGGCTGAGGGAGAATGAAAGGCATCATTATTGTGCTGAGTGTGACTCACGCTATGATTCACTGTGGAGCTGCTGAACAACAACATCATGTGACTTCAGAAGGTTAACCTGTTTGTATGCAGCCCACCTTTCTGTCCCGACAGCGCAGCGCCAAAAGGTTACATCTGCTTCATCTCGCCTTTGTTAGCCTAATGCGTCCTGCGCTACCGAAGTTGACGCGTTTTTATCAGGGTTTGTTGGTCAGACGGGAACTCATGTCAAATGTTTGTGACGTCATAGTTCATCGTTTAAAAAGATTTATTGTGTTTTTCTCACACTGTTTTCTGGTGAACTACGGAACCAGAACTTCAATATCTGTTCCATCTGCAGCTGCTGTGGTTCTCTTTCTCTGCTGTGAGTCAAATCAATCAAACCCCTTGAGCGACCTGTTACCTTCCTGGCCTATGGGGGCGCTGCACCAAGAACTACTGAAGGAAACGACACAAAAACCTCTCAAGATGTTTTGGTATTTACTGCAACAAATGTGCGGTAAATACACAGCACGTTTGTTCCCCTGTAGTCCACTTCCTGCTTTTGGAGCGGTCTCTGCTCCTCTTGGTGTTCATATATAACTCTGGTTGAAGTGAACCAGAGTTCACGTCAACTAAACCCAAACCGAGGTTTGAAGGACCAGAGGTCAGAGGTCGATTAGTGTTCACACCTCACCAACCGAACCAGACTTTCTAGACAAATAGACTGGAGTTGGATTAAAGCAGACTGAACTGGACTGATGCGAATGCAGACAAATATTCTTCAGAACGTTACAAAAACAAGTCTTTAACATCTCTGTGGAGGAGTTTGGACCCTTTCCTGACCTGGTTCAGGCTCACCTCACTGCCTGGACTTTGACTAGGCCACTCCAAAACCCTCTCTCTCTCTTTTTTTTTTTTGCTGTTCAGGTGAATTTGCTGCTGCAGTAATCCCATTGTGCTTCAGCTTAACTCCCTCACTTCCTACATTTAAATTTAAAAACATTTTTGTGTTTTTTTTCCCCTACCAAGCAGATGTTACATTTAGAAGAGACAATTAAAGATAGTGCATACAATAACTACACATATTATTATTATTGGTGAAATAACTTCCACTACTGACGGGAGGCAGGTGAAAGCAACCAGCAGACAACAGAGCAATGGAGCAGCTGAAGAAATGACAGAAACAAGGAAATCACGACAGAAAGCTAAACAGTTATCAAAATGTAGATTCAGTCTTTGGTTCAGTCTGGTTGTGATTGTAGATGAGCGTAAAAACGTCTCAGTCATAAAGCAGCAAAGCATTTCCTAGTAAAACTCAGCAGACTGTTGGTAACTCCCATAGTTTTTACGCTTTGTGTTCATTTCTGCAAGCTTACAAGTCATAAAAAATGTTATGAAAAACTCAGACAGTGGTGCAAATCACATCTGAGTCTTTCCTAAAACTGCTTTCATGGAAGCAAACTGCATTAAACTCAGATTATCAGGTGGAATATTGGACCATCACGACGTTATTCGTGACATTATTGCATTTCTGTCTGCAATCTAATCTACAGACGTTCCCTTCCTGCAGCCGCATTCAGATGTTGGTTTGTGGCTGAGTGTGGAGAGCGCGGCTGCTTTCTGAGGAGCGGCTAAGTGACAACATGCTGACATCACATTAGCAAATTATCAGAGGTAATTTCAGTACAGCTGGCTAATTTAGAAAACAGGAGACAATCTGAGGAAGCACAAATCAACAGGAACAGGAAATAAATGGCTGACATCAAGCAGGTACCGGCAATTAAACTCAATCATATAAATACAAGAGAGAAACGTCATGAATTACTTTACAAAAACACACAGAGGTCCTAATTAAATCAAACATGGAGCTTTTTGTTGGATTCCCACACTGGATTATAGTCAAAGACAAAAGTCTTTGACTATAATCCAAAGACGAAAGTGTGCCTTTAGCTTTCTTGGCACACTTATTAAAAATAATCCACAAGCTATCACTGTGACTTCTTCATCCGGCTTTCTGCACCGGCCCTTTAAGAAACACTGACTACTTCACACTCCAATGTATTTCTGCAAACATATTTCAACTAGCTGATGGCGTTCAGAAAAACACGGCCTCTTCATAACAAACATGGTCTCTAACGAGCGGAGACAACTTTTTAACGCTGCCATCTGGTGGCCAAACCTGGCATTTACACAATTCACTGTAATGGTGTTTTTGAAAAAAAAAAAAAGTAAATAGTAGTGGTGAAACTCAATAGAAATTTTAATCAAAATTACATGCTATGCAGCCCCAATTTCAATTCAAAAACCATTTTTGCAGCAAAATGATTGAATAAATACAGAAATGAGCTGATTAACAAAAACATCTATAGTTTTAAATCTGTTCTCCAGATTTCCTAACCATCAGATTAAAGAGTCTGAAGTTCAGGAAGTCCTGATCATTCATGGAGCTTCTTCAGAAATGTGGACTGTGGAAGCTAACATTAGCGCTAACTGCTACACGTTAGCATTGAGATGCTATTTTAGGCTAGCATCACTTCGCTGATAGGCTAACTGCCTTTAGCACAATTTGAACGTAACAATGGTCTGTCCAAGGGTCCAGTCAGATCGGCCGGAAGCAGAAATTAAAACCCAGTGGGATCAGAGGAGATGAATCTGATGCTGCTGTGCAACAGATTCACGGAAATACCGGAAACACAAAAAATGTGTTAAAATCAAACTAAGTAATTCTTCAAAGTTAACATCGTTAAAGTCCTTGCTTTAGTAAATAACAAATACGATTAAACGATCCGATGACACTGCCTCCTTCACTAATCACTAATATGGAGAAATTCTCCTCAAGTCAGCAGCTGCATTCAAACACGTGCGAAGCAGAAATAATGTGTTTGTTCGTTAATAATTCTCCTGTTGCTCCTCATGGACATTTCATTCTGCTCAGGTTGTTCAGAGCGTAACCACAATGCACCACCGCTCCATTCATCTTTCTGCTAACCGTCTGCAGCACAGGTGGCATTACTCTGGACATGGGAGCTGAAATGATTCCTGGAACATTAGACGCTGCTGCTGCTGCGGTCCGCAGCGTGACAGGCCACCCGCATTAAATGATGAATCGTTTCTCATTATGGTTTCCAGTTTGAGCCGCTGGTCCCATTAAACACCGCCGAGCAGCATCGATTCCTGAGTGCTCACAAACACGTGAGAATTTGTTTAATTATCCAACTGTAGCTTTAGCGGTTGATTGGTTTGACTAACAGCATGATGCGGTGAAGCGGCACTGTCTGCATGCAGGAGGTTCAGCTGCAGCTGCAGCCGCGTTTCCAGGAGCTCATCAGGACTCTGACACTCCTGCAGGAGTGGAGCTCCGTACAAATAATGCTAATTACTGTTTATTTAAATGACCTCCTGCAGCCAGAGTGTGTGTGTGGCAGCAGATAAACTAGCTGCGTGACTCACATCAATGGCACAAACTAACAGCTGCTCTCGTTTTGGGCACAATAGTTTCTGTGTCTGCAGCAGAGACCGCTCGGTAATTAAGCCTTAAAGAGTCAACAGAGAGTCCTCTGAAGCCTCAGGCACCACCTCTGCCGTTTCCACATCCATTTGCAGACACCATATTTTAGAACCACCTCAGAGGGGGCAGAACCTGGACCAGAGCCGTGCAGAGACCTTTGGAGAGACAGAGGCTCAAAGTTATAAAAAGGGCACATTGAACATGGTCTTAAAACAACAACATAGCAACAACCCATATTAATCAAGAATTTAATTGGATGCTACTATATAATTGCCACCATGTGGGGAAAATGCAAAGCAAATGATGTCTCTCTATTTTCCCCAACAGGAATAAAGTTGCTGTTTCTGCTGCTGACAGATCTGGAGGGCTGAGTTGATCTGAGACTGTAGCTGTTAAACAAACCAGAGGAGAGAAGGTCAAAGGTTATGAAGTTATGAAATAAGCAAATTTGATATTATACTAATTAAGCCCTAATAATATCTATTTAACCTCTAGAACAGCTTGGCTGCAGACTGATTTATAGATCAAAAAGCTCAAAGGGGTTTAACTCTATATAATTGTTTGATATTAGCATCTCTGAGATCTAGAATTATAAGACTGGAATATCAAGGCAAAGGAAACTCAGTAGCTGGTGGGAGGGGCCTGCAGACATTCAGGGGTCTCCAGACATTCAGGGGTCTCCAGACATTCAGGAGCCTCCAGACATTAGCTAAATATTATTGCTGAGGGGAAAAGCAGGCCTCCTGACATACAGAGTAAAAAAAAAAAGATTTCTTTGGGAAAAATCTCAAAAAGGCAGTAGGGGCATCGAGGATAAAAGGGGCTCAAGCCCCCTTCGCTCCTCCCTCTGCACGAGCCTGACCTGGACCTGGCAGCAGACTGAACTCATCTATTGAATCCACTATGAAATCATAGTAATCATGACTCCATGGTCAAACCTTGAGATCCAAATCTTAGTAACCGAAAGTAACCGAACCAGATCTTAACCAGCCAGAGAGACTCTTCTCCATGGAGAAAAGGCTTCAGTCAGGCTGAGGTCAAAGGTCTTAACCAACATGGCGTCCTGGTCTCGTCTTCTGCATCACCTTTTCTGGGCTTCAGCGCCACCAACCCGGGTTCTGCAGGGTATCCAGACATAACTCCACAACTTTGATCACGTATTCCAGGTTGTGTATGGATATTTGTCCACATGTCTGAAAAGTTTCTGCTTCACAATAAACTGCAAACTTGGTGTATTAATCTGCGATTTAACCATAAATCGATGTAATGATGACAAAAACCTTCATACAGGCAAACATGTAGATATCTGTCAGTCACTGGTTTATTCAGCTGCAGCCATTTATCCACATTTTACATTTTCTAGACAATGTTTGGGTTTTAAAGACGAATAAACTTAACTCTAGGCTCTAAAAGCTCTGGGTAAAGGACCTTTAACCCCTTTTTGATTAAATACATGACAAACACCAACAGTTTGTTAAAAGTGACCTGTTCTGCTCTCCGTCTGCACACAGACAGGATGTGTAGGCCGCCTTGTTCATGCCAGCTGATTAACCCTTAAATCAGTCGATTTGAATGAATCGGCTCCATTAACAGCATAATACGCAGTTAATTACAGTCATTTACTGTTAAATCGTGGGGGGGATAAGCCGGAGCTTATAGATGAAATTATTAATTACTCCTGTGGAAATAAAGCGACATGATGAACAATCCTTGTGTCTGTTTCACTGGCAGCCGGTTTCTGCTCTGTCAGGTCCAGTCCCGGTCCCGGTCCTGGTCGTGGTCCTGGTCCCGGTCCTGGTCCCGGTCCTGGTCTGGTCCCGGTCCTGGTCTGGTTCTGGTCCCGGTCCCGGTCCTGGTCTGGTCCTGGTCCTGGTCCCGGTCCCGGTCCCGGTCCCGGTCCCGGTCCTGGTCTGGTCCCGGTCCTGGTCTGGTCCTGGTCCTGGTCCCGGTCCTGGTCCTGGTCCTGGTCTGGTCCCGGTCCTGGTCCTGGTCCTGGTCCTGGTCCTGGTCCTGGTCCTGGTCCTGGTCCTGGTCTGGTCCCGGTCCTGGTCCTGGTCCCGGTCCTGGTCTGGTCCCGGTCCTGGTCTGGTCCCGGTCCTGGTCCTGGTCCCGGTCCTGGTCCTGGTCCTGGTCTGGTCCTGGTCCCGGTCCCGGTCCTGGTCCTGGTCTGGTCCTGGTCTGGTCCTGGTCCCGGTCCCGGTCCCGGTCCTGGTCCTGGTCTGGTCCTGGTCCTGGTCCTGGTCCCATCCGGTCAGGTTGAGATGAAGATCCTCCTCCTCTGGTCTAAATCCAGCCACTAAATGAACCAAATCAATGAGAAACGCGGAACTAGCTCATTATGCCTTTAATAATGCACAAAGGAGGAATTAAAAATTAACCAACATTTTATGAGCCGCCTATTTACTGAAAGGATGAGAAGCAACGGCATTAATTTTTAAAACAGGGGGAATCGCCAGGGGAATTATTATTACAGCGTTTATCTTTCCTCATGGTCATAATAATAAGCCTCAAAGAGACACATGTTGAGCGACTACGGAAGAAGCTCAGAAAGTTGAGAATATGGTTTTATGTTGCTGCAGCAACAGGCTGGACCCGGATCTGGACTGGCTCTGGACCGGATCTGGACCGGCTCTGGACCGGATCTGGACCCGGATCTGGACCGGATCTAGACTGGATCTAGACTGGATCTGGACCCGGCTCTGGACCTGATCTGGACCCGGATCGTCCTGCATGGCTGTGTGATCAGAGTCCAGTGAATTCCTCAGATCATCTGAGACGTTTGGGTTCCCAGTCTGGAAACTATCCTGGTTCTGTTGGCCACTCGGGTTCTGCAGAACCGTGTTCCTCACTGTGGTTCACTGATTCTACCTGAGGCAGAGTCAGAATGAAACCTTCCCAAAAGTCCAGATCTGATTCTGGATGATTCTGGATCTTATTCATTGAATAACAGAGAAATATTCACCATTCCAGCTGTTTGCTGCAACAACTGAATTAGAACTGAAGCTTGAACAACTGAATTAGTTTCCATGTTTCATTGAATGAAAATGTATTTTTGTAACTTTACATGCAGGAATTACAGCAGGAAATTCTGGAAAAATGGATCATTTTTCTTTCCTCACTAGTTTTATAAAATGCTTTGTAAAAAGTGAGGCTGCTGCTGAGGAGCATCACTTGTGAAACCAGCCCCGATTCTCAGTGTTGGGAATCGGGGCTGGTGCCGTGCCGTCCGACCCGTTTGGATCAGAACCCTCCGCCTGCCTCACCAGTCTGCCCTGCTGGTGTGTAACTGGTTCCTCTGCGCTCAGACTGGGAGGCTGCTGGATGTGACGCTGAAGGTAAAAACGCTGAAAATGAGCCGCCAAAGGTTCCCATCACTTCCTGGGACAATGGCGCTGATTCAGAACCAGGAAGTGGAACCTGACAACAACAAAAGCTGATGAGTGTTTGTAATCAGGCAGCAAATTAAGCCGCATTCTCCAGATTCCTTGTTTTCTTCCTGATGAATGAAACAGACGAGTAGGTGGAAGAAAAAAACCCATCTGAGCTCATTTCATCTTTATGCATAATTGCACTGCGGTATTTTTTTCTTCTTCTTGAGTCAATGCCCGCAAGACACAAAGCTTCAGTTTATGCAGCTCTCTCCATAAATAGCAACATGCCACCCCCTGTAGGCAACCCTCCACTCCTCCACCCCCTCTTTAAATTCAAGGCTGGCCTAATCCCTGCACTGTGCAGCGCCGCAATCTCACCAGCAAACGCTTTCCTCCTTTCATCCTGCACAGCAAACGCTCAGCAAACCCAGCCGATGCGCGGCGGCGGCGTCTTCGTCTCTCTCAGCTCGTCACGATTTCCGACAAATCGTGACCTCTGACGCCCCGCAGCCTCTGCTAAACAATCACCTGATTTGTGCAGAAACACCATTTAGTGCTGTCAGGTTTGGCAGGTTTGAAATTAAACTCACAGGAAGAAGAAGTGGAGGAGGAAAAAGTTCAGGATGCCTTTGGAAACGGCTGATGGTGACGAACCATCGGCTTCAGCCACATGAGAGCTTCACTGAGAACTGCTGAGGCCTCAACCTGTCAGAGATTTACAGGAATAAGTTGGATTACTTACCCAAATGAGGAAAAATCATATTTACTCCCTTTTATTCATTCATTTATATATGTCAAAGTTTAAATATTTAATTATCCAGCTAAATATTTGGTTTATAAACTAAATACTTATTTAGCAAGCGAAATGATTAAAACTCCAAGTGTTCATGTTGTTAAGCTGTTTCCACTGGAAGCATCTTAAAGCTGCTTCACTATTAAATGTTTCTGTATGAAGTTTTAAATGCATTTCAGTCAGTGGCTTTAATATTAGCTGAAATGCTAAAAGCATTTAGCATCCAAACTACTTCTGATATATAAACTAAACTTGACACACAGGATGAAATAAGTCAATGTTAGCCAGCATAGTGACAACATTTTATCAAACTTTAACATTTTGGCTCATTCTGATATAAAGTCAGACTGTTTAGTGATTATTCTGGTATTTAGCAAGTAGAAAACATTTAGTTCATCTCCACCGACTGGAAACCGGAAACGTTTTGTCTGATTTAATTTGTGTCAGTTTTCTATTTGATGTATGTAATTATGCAGCTTCAGTTGATTAGTGCCGTTATTTCACAGTTTAATGTGTTATATATATATTTTTTTATCATGAAGCAAAAATTCAGCTTCTCTGCTTGTTTTTGAGGAAATGTTTCACTAATCAGCTAAAAACAAAAACGAGCTGATATGTAAGATAAATATTCAGGCAGAACACATATGAAGTAAAATTGTTTCGATGGTAATTTTTCAGAGTAAAACCAGATTTGATTATTGAGAACATGACTGAGCGGTTTGTGTCAGAGAGGCGGAGAAAACCCCGGCTTCCTGTCCAGCTCTCACGAAGCCGAGCGAAGCGCCAGCAGCTGCGACGTCGCGGCGCTTTCTTCTTCTCTCGGCAGCTGGGAAATCTTTCCCAGGCAATTAAAACACTCTGCTTAAAACAGTCCAATTAATGGTTACATAAATCCCTGCGTCGCTAATGACAGCCTCCCCACAAACGGCTGCACAATGCGGCCAGCGACGCCGCAGACCGAGGAAAGGATTTTATAAACAATGAAACTAACGAGGATTAAAGAGGAGCAACGAGCAGTAAGATGAAAATAAATGAGCAGAACAAAATGACATCTGTACGTCTCTGCACAGCTGGAGAACATCTGGGACAGGAATCATATTCTCACATTTAATCGAATCAAAACAACAGAGGCCTCTGCTGAAGACCAATATTGATCATTGATCAGTGTTTGGCAGCTTTATCGTTGAACTGTCTGACTTGGATCAAATGTTTTGCTTCGATGTTTCCGCAGCAGTTTTCTCTCTTCGGGATGTTGCTTAGTTCATGAAGTGCACCAGTCCTTCCTGGAGCCAAACAGACCCCATCATGATGCTGCCACCACCATGCTTCAGTTGGGCTGCCGTTCCCCGACTCAGAAATTTATGACATTCGTTTGTCATTGTGAACAAACACTTTGTTGGTTGCTGAGTGTTTTGAAAATCTTTATTTTGTGTTGACCTTCGATGAGTGGCTTCTTCCAAGCGTTAGTGATAAAAGTTGAACATTTTTCAACATTCTTGTGTTGCGTGTGTGTGTGTTGGTGTGTGCGGGTGTGTGTGTGTGTGTGTGTCTACATTACGAGTGCAAACGTTCCGTGCATGTCATCGTTGGCTGGAGGAGGGGAAGTGATTGTTGTTTCTCGTTTGCGTTGAGCCTTTTCAGTGTAAATTTAAAGGGCCGGTTGAATTTTTCATGCTGCTTGGTGCTTCTGTGCTAAAAATCGTTTAGCTTGGCAGTACAGGGTTAACACAGCAGAACATGTGCAGTGGGAAAAGCACAAAGCTGCTGCCAAGAGCCACAAAAACCCCAGAAACTTCTATTTTTTTTGCTGCAGAATCCTCCATATTTACAGTTTTTCTGTCTTAAATGTCATTGAACGTTTAAAAAGTTTTTTTAAAAGTCTTAAATTTGTTGTGCTGAAACCTGCAGCTGCCCTGAAAATAGAAATCATGAGGTTGACAACTGAACAAACAGATTTAATGTCAGATGTTTTATGCTGTGGGTCCAAATAATCTTTTCAGGAAACGGAGAGAAAAAAAAAAAAAATCTAATTATTAATTTTTTTCAGCGGTCCAAAGTGGCTCTGCTGGGACCTTTGACCCAGTTAAACGTCCTTTTTCTATTTAAACAAAGTGGGTAGAAAATAACCTGCAACAGGAACGGCAGCAGAAGTTTTCACACCCTCTAAATACCCAGACAGACGACGACGCTCGTGAATATTCGATGAGTCCCAGTCGTGTTGTAAGTGGATGTAAATTATTGACGCGTCGTTTCTCAGCATCACAACATCACGGCTGTGACGGGCGCTGACAGAGCAGCTGGAGGACGAATCCTTCTGGAAACATCCGGCCCGGCTTTTCTGAAGGATGCGGCTAAAATCACAAACACAAATATGATTTAGTTTCCTCTGCAATTACCAGCTCTGTTTCAATACCTCTGGTGTGAAAACGAAGCTGACGGTTTGCAGAATCTGTCAGAAGAGTAAACACCAGCAGCTGCTTCAGTTCCAGGAGAAATGAGGAAGAAACAAAACAATTTGTCTTTGCATCACAGAATATATAAATGATGTATTAATATCATAAATACAACTACAAACTTTTGGAAACTACAGGTCCACCTGTGCAAAGGTTGATGCAGCAGAGAGAAAATGAAGTTTAAGTTTAAGTTTTATTTAAAAGGAATATCCAGGTGGGCAAAAAATGAAAAATAAAAAAAAAAGAATAACAGGACTTCTGTTGTGTTTTTACTCTCTAAACTTAAACAGATTTTTTAAATTGTTTTTGATTCTCTTTTGAAATACCCACATTTATTATTTCTTATCCAATTAGAATAAAACAATTTTAAAAAATTGATACATTTGAATTGAAGAAAGAGCACAACAAATTTAGGCACACTTTATAGAAACAAAATATTTTTAAATAACGGCACAGCATCACTTCTCTTGCAGAGAAAAATAAAATAAATTTACAGCATATTTATGAATCTGCTTCCCTTAAGTCCTCCTGAATTTCTCCACAGTAGGATAACGACGGATGTTTCTGTTATTTTACTTTATTAGTTAATTACAACCCTACAAACTCAGAGATCAAAAACCTTTAAGAAGCAGTTTTATTTTATGTTCTGGTTTGAGGCCAGTCGCAACCTGCTGGGATGAATTTCTGTGCTACTTTTTGTTTTTACAGTTTATTGTTTGTGTTTTCGTCAGTTTAACGTGTGTTTGTTTCTGCTGTTGCTGTTGAAAGGTGGCGGCTCTGTGTGTGTGTGATGGAGTCCTCACTCTGTCCGATGGAGGCTCATCCATCACCTGGAACCAGCCTGAGCCGGCAGCCGCCTCCGCCGGGGCCGCAGGCTGACACTTTGGTTTGTCTGGATTTAAATTCAGTCGTCTGATTTCAATTTGGCAGCGACACAAAGAGTTCGCCTTCCTCAGCAGGTCCAGCAGAAACTCCGCTTTATAATACTTTATTAAAAGTACTTTATTAAAACCTTTAAAGGGCCGGCGTCGTGGAGAACCATCGGGGATTTTCCCACATCGGAAACAAACCTGGAGAAATCCTTTAATCTCCATGGCAACCAATGGTGCCATCAGCAGTTTAATGAAACCAGAACTTCTTTACGTTGAACTGAATTTAAGAGCAAACTTTAACTTTATTTACTGTCTGAAGCAGAACAGACGTAACTTCTGGCCATATTTTCGACCCAATAATGTTGCTTCAGCTGTGAATAACTGCATGTGAAATAATGTTCTGGCCACATCGTTGCGTCCTTTAACAAAGCTCGGCACGTTTTTATTTAAATATGTTGCTGCTGTGATTCATTTCAGTGATGTTTTTTTCTCCAACCTGATGTTTTGGTGCCCGCGGCCACTTGGTGTCCTATATGCAGACAAACAGGAAGTGATTCATTTGTGCTGTTTTATTCAGATCTGTTGCAAAACTTCATTTAATGCTTTAAAATGAAAACCTGGACATGGTTCAATAATCAGTTATTGAGCAACTCCATCAATGATTTTGACCACTTCTATTTGTTATTGATAAACAGGACGGGCTGAGTCACTGAGGAGCGAATCAAAAACAAAGATTTGAACGATGAAATGCAGGAATCTGGTTGTGAAACCGGATCAGATCTTTTTGCTTCTGTCGCCAGTGGGATGGAAAGTGCTGCTTGGAGAGCATATGGCTCTGTTTACAGGAACGGCCTTTTGTTTGAGGAGACCAGACGGAGCAAAGCAGCGCGGGAAGCAAAGCCAAGTCCTCTGAGGCAGACCAGCAGCGAATGTGGGTCAGAACCAACAACACAAACAAACTCATCCATTAAACCCATTTTTATTATTACAGGCTAATTCCTCCGTGGATGTTTGGGAAATGGGAAATCCTCCCGTCTGAAGGAAGCTGGAGAGTCAGAGCAGAACCATCATTATTTCATTAGGCTCAGTTTAATTATCATAACTTTGGATTGAACAGGAGGAAACAGATTCAGGCTGAAACTTTGGACTGCTCGAGAAATTTTATACAAAAATGTTCAAAATTTCTGAGTTCAAAATGTTTTTTTTTTTGTTGTTTTTTTTTTAGAAAAGACTAGGACATTTCTGAGCTTGAAAAGTCAAAGATTTGCAGAATAAAAAGTTTGAATTTTCTGAGTTTCAAATGTTTTTTTTTTAATGTATTATTTGTTATTTTTTACTTTTAAAACTCCAACTTTTTTCTAGAACAAATCAGAGAATAATCTCAAAATCTTTTGCTTTTTTTCTCGTTAATATATTCATTTTTTTCTGTGTTCATTGGCCCAAATCCACCATGAGTCATCAGAGCCTGGATTATATTCTGATTTATTGAATGTGGCTTTATTGACATAAAACACATGTTTCATAATCTAATGCATTCCTGACTTAATAATAATAATAACAATAACAACAATAATAATAATATTAACAGCTAACCTCTGGAGGAGTTTCTTCTGCTCCCGCCTTCAGAGCCAGTTGGTCCTGATGAGGGATTAATAATCTGGGATGAATTTCTTCCTCTCTGCCTCCGTTAGCCTGTGTGAGATTGAATTAAGCCTCGGCTGTATTTATGAGTGAAAGATATGAATATTATTTAGGTTTGAATCATTCATGATGAGCCGCTGAGCTCAGAGACACCGACACCCCTGGAAATTACCGCTTCACCTCAGCGGCATAAATTATCCAGCAGCTTCCCATCAGCTGACTGTGTGTGTGTGTGTGTGTGTGTGTGTGGGGGTGTGTGTGTGTGTGTGTGTGTGTGAGGGCGTGGGTGTGTATGTGTGTTCTTTGTACCATCTACTAATGAGATCTTCATCATCACATCCTCACTGGTCAGAGAAGTTTTCACTTTGATAAACTATGTGGGATTATTTTTATTTTATTTTATTTTATTTTCCCCACACTGTAAATAATGACAGGCAACCTGGAAAATATTTTTATTGTTAATCAATTTTAGTTTTTATATTTATTAGTATTTTATTATGCATTTATTTATTTCTTAAATTTGTTTTATGTATATTTTTTATGGGATTTACTTACTTTTAAGTTAATTTAAATCTTTAATGTTTTTTTTTATTATTTATTTATATGTGTATATTTTGTTTCTTGCATCAGAATGTGATGCTTCTTTATTTTATTTGTTTAATATTTAGGTCAGATTTAGATTACTTATGATCCTACACTTGCTTTATACATTTATTATAACAAATATTTGCCAATATTAAACACTTTAAATTGGAGCAGCTTGTCCACAAAATGAGTGATTTCCAGTCGGGGATCAATAAAGAAAAATTCTGATTTGTTTTCTTTAAATGATTATTTTACAGAAAATAAAAGTTGCTGTGAGGAATCAGCAGGAGTGTTGGATAGATGATTTCAGGACGCTGCATGTGGTAAAAATAATTATTTGGTCTGGATCTGAAAGGTGCGGCCGGTGCGTTTCCAGGTAACCTGGATGGAAACTGTTAAAGGTGAAACCTGTGATGTTGGTCTGAACAGCAAACATAAATGATTCATTCTTTAATTTTCTGATATCTAAGATCTTCCGTGTCTTAAATCATCTCATAAATGCAGAAACTTGTGGATTCCTGCTCCTCAGAGTCGTACTGATCTCTTCCTGTGTCGACGAATTTCATGTTTTCATCTGTAAGAAAAACAGATCAATGAATCGTGTCTCCTGTCTGTGTTTCCGACCAGAACCGGTCAGAACCGGACTCCTCTAACGGTTTAACTCACCAGAAATCACCGGGTTCCTCGGACCGGGTTCTGTTCTCCTCGGCGTCCTGCTCTCTCTGAAGCTCCGCCTCCAGGAAGTCATCCCAACATGGCTCCTCTGTTAACCCTTTACCATTATTACCAGCGTTGTTTGAGAAGTAGCTCCCATAATGAGCTCAGCAGTTCCACCAGCTGTTTGCTAATTGTTGCTGGCTAGTCTGAAGGAGCTGAGTGAGGGAGGAGCTGTGTCTCAAAGGCGGGGGAGAGCGGGGGAAGGTTAGTCCAACCAGCTGAATGGTTGCCATGGAGATTAAAGGACTTCTCAGAAAAGAATGAAAGAATGAGGGAAAAACTTTGACATGCTGGGAAGATTTTAAGAAAGTCGACTTTGCAAGTTTCTGCCCCTTTAAAGTCAGGATTCTGATAACAAACAAACAAAAAAACTCACAACAGATTTTTAATCCTCTCTTGAAGCTTTCTGTGTTTTCCAATCTGAATTCATAAAACATCTGACTATGACTTCAGCATGGAGGCCGGTTTCTCTCCGTTTTTGTTCTGGACCGAGTCGAACCGAAGCCAGAGACGCAGAGAGGAAGAGAGGAGTTCAGGCTGAGCTCTTCTTCAGCCCTCATGTTATTAGCCGAGCGGCAGAAAGCCAGCGCAGTAATTAGCTTCCCAGGGGCGGCGTGTTTAGCACCGATAAGCGCCGCTCGGGCTGGAGAGCAGAGGAGCTGCTGGTTATCTGAGCAGAGCAGAGGAAGAGGAGGGAGAAGAGGAAGGAGCTGCTGTGGGGAGAGGATGGAGGTCTGCGTGCTGCTGCTGCAGCCTCCACCCCGCTGCTGCAGCCGCAGCCTCCAGGAGGAACCCGGGCAGGCGGGATGTTCCGCTGCTGGCCGCGGTAAGCATCGTGTCTCCACGCCGGGCATCATTATTCATGGCGCGTCGCGGCTGCGGAGCGGCTCATGACGCAGTGCTCGTCAGGATGTCGACTGAGCCTGACCGCCGTGTCATGTGAGGAAGAGGAGGGAGAGGAGGAAGAGGCTGCTGGGAAACCAAGCTGAGGTCCGGATGGTTTAGAAGCGGGCTGGGCAGAAAACCCAGACCGGTTCTGGTTCTGGTTCTGGAGCACAGCAGCTGATTACTGTGAGCTGCAGAAAGCGATTTCTTTAAAATTATTATTAAAAATAAGTATTACTTTACATATTTGTTCAAACTGTCATGATAGTTTAATGTGAAACAGGCGATTGCTCTTCTCCTCAGTCAGAAACAACCAATCAGAGCCAGGAGGAGGGTCTTAGCGCTGTCAAGCAGGCGTGTGTACGCGCTGCTCATGCTGCCACTCTTTCCCTCTGCTGTGATTCATCTGTCGTTTTAACTGATTGTAATTCCCCCTCCTGACCACTAGGTGCAGACACGCTGAGTCCAGTCAAAGTCCCAGCAGGGGTCAGGGCATCTTCTGATCAGTTCAACTGGAGAAATGTTCCCTGATTTCCAAACTTTTTCCAAAGTGTCTCTTGTCGTCCCAGTTTCCAGTGTGGCAGCAGAAAAACGTCAAACCCCAGAACGACGTCGCCTTGGAAACCAGGAGAGACGAAACAAACCAAAATGATCAAATTAAACTGAAGGTCCAACAAATCATGACGACATTTAAACCTGGAAAAACCAGACAGAGAAAAAACATTTTGAAAAAAAAAAGTAAAAGTTTAACTCTTTCGATGGTTTCGTAGAAGTTTGGATGTGAAAATATGTTTTCAGATTTGCTTTTTGAAAGGTTTTATGCAAATGTAATATTAAATACACTATTTTTTGAAAGTGTTACACAAAAACACTTTATTTACACGTTTTATTAATCTGGTACAGATAAACAGATCCTATTTTCCAAGTTGTCAGTTTGTGTCTCTTGATCAGCTGCAAATTATCTGTCCAATTTTAGGTGAAAACATTTGTCCACTTTGTCTGAATTAAACATGTTGTAATATTTAAACACTGCGTCCTGCAGGGATAAACCTCTTTCCAATTTACATCAGTCTGCTGTAGAACGTAAAAAAGAAAGGAAAAACAGAAGTTTGTGTCTAAAGTCTCCGTAGTTCAGCTGAGACTGAAATCAGGGCTGGACAGATGGAGCAAATCTTTAGAAATAACTCAAGAGGACAGGTGAGAACCTGAAGCGGCTCTTCATCACCTGGACCGGCTGATTGGAAGCTTTTCACCCGGCCAGGGAGCAGCGCAGCGGGCCGCACTTCAGGAACACGGAGGAGGCTTCAATCAGGACCAGAACCGCTTTCAGGTCCGAAACACTGATTCTGGGTTTTATTGCTAAGAGAGGCAGACGGAGAGCGGCTCCCGGCTCCCGGCTGGCTGCTGGGGTCCTCAGGAAAACACCGAGCGTCTTTAAGGAGTTAGCAGCCTGTAAATCAAACCTTAAAAGCAGCAGGAGGTGGAACGATGGATTCATTCTGGGTTTATATTCTAGTTTTTGACTTATTCCTTTTTCAGTTTTTATAAGCGGTGGGACTTCAGGGTCTAATCACGTTTTAATCAAAAACTACGTCTGTTCCTCACCCATCAGATTGGAGAAAAGTTTCAGAAAGCCCTGATCATTCACGGATCTTATTTAGAAATGTGGTCGCTAACATTAGAATGAGCTATTATAGGCTAGCATAGCTTCACTGATATGCTAGCTCCTTTTAGCACAACTTGAACACAACAGTAGTCTTTTCCAGCGTCCAATCAGATTGTTTAGAAGCAGAAATTAAACCCTGATTGGCCAAAAGAAGCAGTTTCATTGTCCATCGCTGTAAATCAATAAGTATTGATGAATAATTTATTATTTTCATAAGTACCTACACTAATATATAATATTTTTGAATTGTAAAACAACGTGAATGTTTCTATGACTGTAAAGTGATTTTTCAATATTTAGCTGAATTGCAAACACTAATGAATTTTAAACTATTTTCTATTTCTGTATTTTATGTTTTTGTGTCCTTATAATGGGATACAAAACATTTGTAACGTTTTCTATGGATTCTGTGCATCACTTTGGTCCTTCTGATAATTTAAGGTTCTTTATAAATAAAGCTGGATTGGATGAACACCAATAGCTGCTCAAAAATTTATGTTGAAATTAAATTTTGAAGCTAATTTGATGTCGCTGAAGTGGCTAGAAGCTAATGGGACGGTGGAGTGATGGGTTTTAAACACTGTAGTGATGAAAAATTAATAATTGTTCAAAATAGATACATGACGTTTGAGTGACTCAACATACTGACATTGAACAATCTGTTTTATTCCTTAAGTGCCTAACGTACCTAATTAGCATCACAGCCAAAAGTTCACTAATGGCACTTGACATGTTTCAATTTATAATCTCTGAATAATCTAGCATCGGATTAAAGGTGAATACATAATAAACGGCTTTTAATTCAGGCTTTGGGGCTCAAAACACACCTGGACTGAAGAGGAGAAAGTTTTTCTTCTAATATCCAGCAGAACCATCAGGATGAGTCTAGGTTTGTTCCTGCCAGGCGTGGAGAGGCTGACCAGCACGTTTCACTGTTTCACTGATTCAAACCTTTAATTAACCATAAAAACAGAAACAGGATGTTAGGTGTAACCTCGGTCTTTGGTCTCCATGTTTTTGCAGAAACATTGAACAGTAAAAGTAAACCCCATTGGTTCTGCTGCAGTCTGAGCTGGCTGCTGTTTTCATATTCATTGTTCTCTGATCTCATTGTCTTCATGCGTATTTTTATTTATTCATTGGTTTTGGGCTGCATGAGGAATCACCCCGCAGTAAAATATTTATTAACTTTTCCCACCTCAAGCTGCAGCAAAACTGTTGGACCGAGCAAGAACATCGTGAAGAGAAAAATAAAAATAATGTTTTCATGAGGAATGAGACAGTCCAGCGATGAAGTTTGGAGCAACAAACTCCTGGAAACCATCAAGACCAACTCGTTACACCGTCTGAAAGTCCAGTTCCAGTTCAGAAAGAGAAGATTCACTTTTTAAATCAGAGAGGACGGAGAAGTCTGGATTCTGTCTGAGACCTAAAACACCGGCACACTGCCCAGGGTTTTAAATGCGACATGTGGTTATATGACAAAAACTGTAGTTTTTAATTTATATTTTAATTATTCTTAGGAAAACACCTTAAAAACACACACAGTTTGGATTCAGGTGTTTTTCAGGTAAACTCCGTGTTGCTGCTAAATTCATTCTGAATGAACTTGCACCATGAACCTTTCAGTGACGTTATAACTGTTATTATAGATGCATATGTTGCTTGTTGTTGTGGTTTCTTGGATGTTTTTTCTTTCTGCAGGTTTAGAAGCAACTTACTCGTCTTCCCCTCTTTCTTTTCTCCTTTCTTTTCATCTCTGTATCCATTACAATTTAAATAAATTCAAATGAATTTCTAATAAAGCCTCAAATTTCTACGAAGTGGAGCATCATGGTGAACACTGCGATGCTGAAACCTGTTGGCTCTCACCCAGGAAACGTTAAAAAAGTGTTTCTGCTCCCGTTCTGACCAGCATTATTACTCTGCATTTCTACCAACATCTGAGTCACCAAGCCATCCATTCATCCCAACTGATGAATGGATGTATACACAGTAGGAACTCTGTCTATACATCAACATATGGTGTCACTTCTGGAAATGATGAGAATAAAAAATTTAAACAATAACGATACATTTTGCATTTTGATAGCACCCTGATCTGTGATTTGTTTTACAGAAATCTTTCATAAAACATTTAATAACTTTAAAGCAGATAATTTGGGATTCTTAACATTGTGTCAACCATCAACATTTTTCTGTCTCATAACTAAAACTGTGATTGTGTTACATCGTCATCAAAAAGCTCTTTTCTCTCTGAAAGGTTTGTTTTAAAGTCTAACTGAATGTATTTCCGCTCCATCCTGTCAGGATTTGCTGGATTTCACCTTTAAGTCTCGTTTCTGTCCTCTGAGTCATCGGCTCATTGTTCTCCTTCACGCCGCTCCTTTTAAGCAAACATGGCAGCAGCGTTCTCTGGTCTTAATCACGATGAAACATTGCTTTTGCAACAAATGTCTGTGTCGGCGCTGTAAGGGGCGGATTTATGTGTTTGGGAGTTTCGCTGCTGTTTTGTTAGATCTGGATGGGATCCAACAAAATCCAACATTTTTCTGATAAAAATGTTGTGTTTTTCTGTCAAGACAATAAGATTTAGAAAGACATGATATTTAACAACAAGAGTTTGGATCAGTGAAGCCGACATAGTAATATTAGTAGTAGGCTAATACTAATACCTCCAGAAAGTGCTGAACAGTAATCAACTAAACTTGATTTAACTCTAATGAAGCTGCAGTAAAAATGTGCAGAAGCAGATTCACTTATTGATTATTGATTCCAGTGAAATTAGAGAGGAAGCAGGAAAATCAAATCTCACAACCAGGAAATGTTACAAACCGTGACGCCAACTCCATTGATCATTGACAAATACAAACACATATATTTATTTAAACGTTTATCCGTTTGGCCGCAGAGATCATTTATTCTGCTGAGATGCACCCCACCTGTGTAAAAATAACGACAAACAGTTTGTGCCTGACAGACTCTGTGAAGGTCACATAAGATGAATCTGCCGCCAAAATAACGAGTTTTCCATTTACGGCTTGATGAATTGTGATGTGAACAAATTAATGCAAAGCAGTCTGTTGTTTCTTTTGTTTTCTAATGTTCTAAAATCCAATGGTTTCTCTGGAGCGAAGTGAAGAGGCGGTCAGTCTGTCTGTCTGTCTGTCTGAGGTCTGATGCAGACTGACAGACGGGGCCGGGAAACCTGCAGCTTTCATGACCTTTACAAGGTCATTCACTCTAACCGGAAGCTTTGTTGCACCGCAGAGAAGCGTTGAGGGGGGATGTGACGCGGTGGATCCGTTCAGCTGCTTTGTATGCGCGCGCGTCCGTCCGGCCTGCATGCATAATGCAGAGCGCAGCGGCGCCGCGCTGCCGCGCTGCCGCGCCGCCGCCGCGCTCTGTGAGCGCAGCGGGACGCAGCGGGAGAAGACGCTGCGGCTGCCGGGACAGCGAGCCGACTCCAGGCGGCCCGGTGAGGTTTAAACACACCTGGATCCGATTTATTTCCTAAACTGATCCGTCATTCTGATCCGAACGTCTCCGGTTCTGCAGACATTTCTAATTCTCCTTCAACACGTTCTGGAAAAATGATTTAGATTTGAATAAAATCCATTTAATTTACGAAGAGTTTCATGAAGAGTCGCTGCTGAGCAGAGTGTTGGCGGTAACTATGGTTACTAGGGTTGGAAAAATATTCACTCTTATGAGTAGGCTATTTTTACTGCGTTTTTCTCTTATTTGAGTAAAACTTCTGGATTCTCTTCCAGCTGAGTGAAAAGACAAACATTAAAGCAAAGTTAATCAGTTTGTGTTCAGGTTTCATGAGTTTTTTTATTCAAAGAAACTGATGTGGAAAAAAGTTTCTTCTGCATGTTTTTGTCATTTTGTTTTATACAACTAACGTTGGTCTTTAAAGTACCAACATTTCCACTCAGCTTTATATTTCTGCTCCAACTGATGTTGATAATTGATTGATAATTTGATCAGTTCCTCAGAACTCGATTAGACTTTCTACCAAATACTTTTTTACTCTTGATTATCTGTAAATCTGCTAACCGATCAGAAACCAGCATTATGTCTCGATGAGCCAGTTTGTTAACCAAACAGCAGACAGGAAGTGCTAGTCTGAGACAGCATGACATTCTACATGTAGGCTATCACTTCCAGTGTCACTTTAATGACATCATGACTATGCGACTCTAAATCAGGTTTAAAAAAAAAAATCTAAAAATGGAGGACGATTTGTCATTTAGCTAAACTAATTGGTAAATATTTATTTCCTGCCCAGTACGTCGAGGAATGTGGAAATGAAATAAATGAATCAGATTATCAAAAATCCTTCACTAACAGAGGAATTAGATCTGAGTCTCACTAAACTACGTCTGTTTTGTTTTTCTGCTCAGTTAGAGTCGTTTTTATCCTTTCATGATTTTCTCTTCTTATTTCTGACTGAAATCCATCAGAATTGGAGCCGGAGGCTGTTTTAAAGGGGAACGTGTGTGGAACAGAGAGGAGTGTTAAACTCCATGTCAGAAATCAGAGTAAAGGAGTCCAGAGCTAGCTGGTGCTAAAGCTAACGCTAGCTTAGCCACTGGAAAACCTTCGTGATCCAGTGGCTAAGCTTTCCTAGACATAAAGTCCAGAAGGAGAAATGATGAGCATCAACTGTTCGAGTCACCAAAAGAAGAGAAAGAAGCTCGACTGTGTTAGAGGAAATGCCTCCATTTTGATCAGCATCCACACAGGAAGTGACATGTTTCACCCGCAACCAACGCCTCTTCTGCACAGGCTGGTTTGGATAAACACTAAATGAAAGCTACATTTTTATAGTTATTCATTTCTTCTATCTTGTTAACCTGTCTAAATGAATCTGATGGTTTGAAACATTAAAGTTCGGGGGAAACGTGTCGGGAAACGGCGGCTTTGAGTCTGATTCTGGAGAAAAGGCAAATATCGTTTTTATGTAGAGAGTCAGGCCATCGCTGCCCATCATTTCACATTTCCCTGTTTAACTGAAGCGATTCATTCCCAGGCTCTCTGCCTCCATCTTAATTAACAGCACGGAGATAAAACCTGCCTCTGGGGGCGATTCGTCCATAATGTGCGTTAGAATAATTCTCTTTCCATAAAAACACAAGACCTCGGCTGATTGGCTCTGCGCCGCCAGCCTTTCATCAGCCGCCATGCAGTTGGAAAGCGACACAGAGCGTCAGACCAATAAAAGGATTTATTCACTTCAATTTCCCTCTTACTCTGAAAATGAACAAGTTCGTTCTGTCCTCCACTTGAGATACCACCTTTGTTAGACCAGAGGTTGAATTTAATCTGATGGAAACGGAGCTGAAGCTTAGAGGGAAAAAAAAATAAAACGTTTCCTGTGATTAGAAGAGTCACAGTGAAACGTCCAGACATTAAACAGACTTCAGCAGCTAAATGTTGCCATAATTATGAGTTTATGACTTAATTTCCTCTCATTTATATGAAGGTTATTGTAGAGGATCTGCTAAGAATAGATAAGGAACTAAATGTGTTTGTTTCAATGAATAGATCAAATTAATTAAAGGTTTTAATGCAGTTAATCATATAATTAAATGAAATACTTTGATAGGAAAACAAATATTTAATTTGGAACTAAAAAGTGAAACTAAATTAGGTTTATTCGGTTCTAAAATTTCGTTCCACTAAATATTTAGTGTCATAACTAAATATTTAATTTGCAAGCTGAAAACATAGCATAAGTATTTTTGCTTTAAATTAATTACTTTAAACAAATACTTATTTTTCTAAGTGAATGTTTAAATTTGCAAGCTAAAATTTTAGACTAAACATTGAAATTTGTACCCATTTAGTTTGTAAACTAAGTATGTGGCTCTAAATTAAATATTTGTTTTGTTAGCATAATATTTAAAATCAAAAATAAAAATTTGTTTGAAAACCAAATATTTAGTTTGGACCAATGATAAATAATCAATAATGTGGTTCCGATAAATCCAGACCAAGAGCCACAAGTTTGAGTTTCTTTATTAAATGAAAACTAACCTCATTTAAATGTGCAACAATGTAATTTTAAATTGTTGATTTTCGTGTTTGAATGATTTACAACACTTTGAACTGCTTTACAAATAAACAAGATTGATTGATTTATTGATTGATTGATTACATATGAACAGGGTTATTTCCCAGAAGCAGAACCAATTTTATGATCGACTCTAACGGGTGAGAATCATCCGAGGTCACGCTCTGAAAACATTTATGTTACAGTTAAGCAGCCATTTAAGGATGCGTTAATCTTAATGGTGCGTAGAGTTCCTCTCTTTACGAGAGCCGTGAACAAACGACTCCTTACAGGAACTGAGTCCTGGAGCGTCTGGGAGCTCGTAAAGGAACTCCAGTGATAATTACACAGAGTGATGGAGTCCAACGGCGGCGCAGTGGTGATCGCGTCGTCATGGTAACAAGTCACAGCAGCCGACTTTTTACAATCCAACCAGGATTCAAGCTGCTTAAAGATCCACAACGTTAGCAAACCAAACCAGGCTGCAGAACGATGCTATGATCTTATCCTGTGAGCAGAGCTGTCAGTAGTACTGCACACACACACACACGCCCACACACGCACACACACACACACACACACACACACGGAGGCCGGTCCTGGTTCTGCAGAACCGGAGCAGTCTCAAGTTTCGGCCCTCAATCACAAGTCAAAAAATTTGGTAACAATTTGGCCAATAAAACAGAAAACAACTGATGAACCAAAACAACAGATTATTGTCTGTTTTTCTTGTAATAAGTTAAATGCCTGAAGGCTTTTTATGTTTTGGATTTTTAATGATGTAAAGATTTCATAAAGTTGAGCAAGTTTCCAACCAGAATCTTTGTATTGTGTTTCTGGTACATCCGTAAATCTGACGCACAAGATAAACCCGCTAACAACAGCAACGGGCGATAAAGCTGCTTCACTCAGTCCAATTCATTTCTGCTTATATTACCTAGAAAAAGGATCTAGTGTCACTTGTCTGGTTTTATAGAGCAATTAATTGATCACATACTCTGAGCAAAACGGCTCATTAAACGGCTTCCATCAAGTTAGAAAAAGTACAAAAATCAATAATGAGTAATAAACTGAGTCCAAAGATGATTTCAAAATCTTCAATAGTGGAAATAAACATTTGCATAAAATGTCGGTAGAGCTGGGACTTCAACACATTCATTTAGATTCCTTAGTCACTTAATTAATCACACAAATTTTGAAGTGCTAAAACAAATTATAATCCCATATTTTATTTTTACATTAAAAAGTCTCAAGTAGGAACCTTTGTGTTCATGTGTTTCTGATACACCTGTAAACCTGATGCACAAGCTGAACCCGCTAACAACATCGACAAAGCCGCTTCTCTGGGGATCATCTCTGCTTCTAATCCATCTGATTGATTGTGCTAAAAGGAGTTAGCCTAGCAGTGAAGCTATGCTAGCCTAAAGTAGCATCTCAATGTTAAACATACAGCAGCTAATGCTAATGTTAGCATTAGTTTACATTGATATAGAAGCTCCATGAACTTCCTGAGACTGTAAAGACAAAAACAAAAAGTTTGTTTCTCAAATGTTTGTTTATTCAATAATTTAGCAGCAAAACAGAGACTTCATTTGAAAATGTTACTTATTTTGTTGGTGTGTGTGTTTTAATTCATTATTTTTCCGAGTTTGTCTTCAGCAGAATACAACCGAACACAAACATGGACAGAGTTTATGAAGCAGTCTGTGGATTTGCTGTCAGTCTGTGCAGTAAAATCTCGTTTCAAAGCGTCGCGTCGACTCACTGACAATTAATCTATAAATCCAGAGCAATTAAAGTGGAATGATTCATATGACGTGGAGGCGGCTTGGCTCAGTGATTAGCAGAAATAAGACGTGTTTTCAGGGCAGAGCAGGGTGACTTTGTCCAGATCTGTTTGTGTGGCGGAGGGAAGCGTGACCAAACCGATGTGAACGCTGCTAATCCGGTTTTCCACTCAGCTCGTTTGCCTCCTTCACCTTGAAATGGGACGGGACGTTTCCTGACCGGCCAAATGGGCCTGACGACGGTCACCGTGGCAACCAGTAACTCAGCCCGGTTGTGGTTTTGATGCAGCACTTCTGTTGGAATCCAATCAGGACTGATGAGAATTAAATCTAAACGGTGACATTAACGTCAGAATCTGTTCAAATTCAGATCAGTCTTCTCAACAACAACCCATTAAAACCAGATGAAGATGAAACTTAATGTGGTGAACTGCCTTCACCACATCCAGCTAGTTAAGAAAACTTAAAATTTTACTGACTCGTTTTATTTTGGTTTATAGATAATTTGCTGGACCATTAAAGAAACACTGTTCCACTTTATAGCACAATAAAGTAACTATATTAATATATCAAATAGCCTAATTGGCAGTTCTGGGTTTCTGGGCTCAGAAAACAGGAGCAGAACTGCTTTAAAACAGACCAGAACCGGTCCGAACTCAGAGAGCTACTGCAGGAAGACAGTAGCTCAGAATCATGCTGGGGAAACATACTGACCAGAACCAGAACCAGAACCAGAAAGGTACTGGAGCTAAAACAAAATCCGGGTTTACTTGAGTAACACGCGATATAATTTAATGCAATTAATAAAATAATTTAAAAACATGAAGAATAAAAGACTGAAACTGTCAAAAAATAAAGCTAGAGTTTGTTTTATTCAAAAACAAACATTAAACATTAAACCCTTCAGACTGTCGATCAAATGTTCGGCCCTTTAAAGAGCACCTGCAGCTGATGTGTCATGGCAGGTTTGCTGAGTCATGGTGGCAGTGAGCAGGCAGACTCATGACTCAGCGTTTCATCAACATGGTGACTTCCACTGGAGCCGCTGTCCGGGCTGACTCACCCCAGACCAGCAGAGAGCAGAGCAGGTGATTGATGGCGCTAAGCCCCGCCTCCTGGCTCTGATTGGTTGTTCCTGGTTAGCACTGGGAGATGGCAAAGGGGAACAGTTTTTCCTGATTATCTTTTCTGCCAAATCTGGAAAGTTTTTTATTTATTTCCACCAACTTTTATCAATAAAATTCTTCAAAATGCAAATAAACAAAAGACAGCAACATGACTGCAGAATCTCCAGCTGCGTTTCCATCGACCGTATAACTGCAAAATGTTTCGAAAATAAATTCTCTCAATGGCAATTTGACAAAACTTGCGTTGCAACTAGAAGTTCTGGTGCTGGAATCTAGTGTCAAAGTGGATTTATTTCACAAAATTCCAATGGAAACACTTTTTTCTGATCACATGATCGACAACCGGATGTTACTACTGGCAGAAACGACAAAGACGACAACAGGAAGTAGTTGGAGGATGATTGTGCTGCAGGTTTCTTATTCACAACTGTGAAATTGTGTTATTTTGTTTTTACGTTGGTGGAATATTGACAACGTTTTGAGTAAATATACTCTGTTAGTCTCTGATTAATAAAAATAAATGTAAATAGAGATCAAGTCCTTGATTACTGACAGACTGGAGCAGAGAGACCCGGGAATGTTCCCGTTTCTCACGTCGGGCTGTAAAATGGGCCAAATCAGAAAAATGAAGCCAGTTTGGGGGTTTTTTGTGTCTGATTTGTCGCAGCTCTGTCGCTCGCCCGCTCTCTCTCTCTCCCTCAGCAGCACAGCTGTGTTCCTGTTGCTGGCTCTGATAACGCCAAATCAAACGCCCTCTGAGAGTTAATGTAACATCACACACACCAAGCTGGCTGGGATCAATAAATTAAACGCTGTATAATTCCTGAAGCCACCAAAACTTCTCTGGTTTTCAGAGTCGCTGCTTCGCCGTCGAGACGTTTTGGTTTCAATGTCTGGTGGAAACAAAACCCGAGTCAGTCTTTGAGCATTGATGTTGTTGAAAATGTTTTAAATCAGCATGGAAACCATTAGAACAATTTTTCCCTTTCGTCTACTGACTGGTTCTGGTTTTAGATTTCATTCCGCTGCTTTTCCTCACCTGCTAATGAGAAGGCGCCAAACTCAGTGGTTACCATGGCAACGGGCCCATCGTGTCCCAGGTGACGTTTTGCCCTCCATTGTCCTCATCACACTAAAAGGTTTCAGATAAATAAACGTTAATATCAGGGAGAAATGCTCAGAATAAATATAAAAAATTAGACAGAATATTTTATTTATTCAGATAAAAACAATTTGTCTTTATTTCTATAAATTATCTCTGGGAAAAACTTGGAAATTTCTAACATCAGAAAGTTTCAGATTTGCAAGAAAAATTTTTTTGGCTTTTATCTTAGAAATCTTTGAGAAAAAACTTGGAAATTTCTGAGCTCCAAAGGTTGAAAATTTTGAGAAAATCAAATCAAACTTTGGGATTAATTGCAGGAATTTTCTGAAAATTTCTAAACTCCTAAAGTCAAAAGTTTGCAGGAACAAACTCAAAAATTTTGAGAAAAAAACCTCAAGATTTCTGAGCTCCAAGAGTAAAACGATTGCAAGAAAAAAACTAAAAGAAATTTAGATTAATCTCAGACATTTTCCAGTAAAAATGTGGAAATTTTGGGGATTAAAAAGGTCAAAGTTTTTCCATGCAAAAGGTGAATAATGTTGGGATTTCTGCCACAAAGCTTCGAGAAAATACTTGGAACTTTTTGAGTTCCGAAAGTTAAAAATTTGACAGAAAAAAAAAAAAAGTCAAAAGATGTGAATTTTCTCTTAGAAATGTTACATTTTCTGAGCTCATTAAGTGGAAAATCTTTTACTTTTGTAAAACTTCCGAATTTGAAAAGGCAAAAATAAATTTCTAATTTTTTTCCAGAAAATCTCTGCGATTGATCTAAAAACCTGTGATGAAGGGTTGAGCGGATGGAGGGAGAGGATGATGTGAGACGAGGCGCCCGCAGGTTCCTCTCTTCCCTCTCTTGTTCTCACTGCAGTCCTGCATTTCAAATCAGCCGGTGGAATAATAAAACCCATCGCACATAAATTAATGAAACATGCTGGATTCCCCTCAGGATTCATCTCTATGAATATTAAAGCAAACTCAGAAGGTTAAAGGGAGAAAGACGCAGGACGAGGAAGAGAGCGGCCATGTTTGTTTATCGCACAGCTGAGAGGAATCAGGACATGAAGAAATGTTTTCCTGTTCATTAAACCTGCCATGTTTTATCACATCAAAACCAAAGTTATGACATTTACAAGAAGCAAACCATTACTAGTTATGCAGCAGGGTCAAAGGTCAGGCCTTTTCTTCAGATTATTCGGATTCATGTTTGAAAATTGAAATTGAAAAACAAAAGCAAAAATTGTTTTGAGAGTAATTTAGAAAGTGTTTGCCATAGATGAACCTGCTGTGATGTCGTTTGCTGTATTTTAGATTTTAATTTTGAAATTAGGATTTATGACATTATAAATTTAAATTCTTTCAGATTGGATTTTTTTGTTCTTGTTTTTCAAATATTTTTTTTACATATTCAAATTAAATTTTTCAAATTTTATTTTTTCCTATTTGATTTTTCAAAAATATTTTTTTTCGATTTAATTTTTTCAATTTTCTTTGCCAAATTGCCTTGTGTCTGAGTCCGACATGAACCAATAGGAAAATCCAGCTGCAGTACCACAGTTCTTCACAAAGAGGGCAGCACTGACATGGTTTTAGCCTAAATATTGCAAAATTCAACACATTTACACAGAAATCTCAAAATTTGCACGTAAAAAAAATATAAAGATAGAACCATTAGGAACCGACTGACAAAAATAAAATGTTAATTTAGAGTTTTCCAGTTTAATCTGCTCCAGATGAACAAATGCATCGATCTGCTGACTGACTGCAGCAGGCTGGGTGGATGTTTTCAGGCCGGTGCTGCAGTTGATGCAATCGGAGCGATATTACAGGAAACTGAAGACATCAGGAAGGAGAAGAGCTCCAAAGAGAGAAGAAGTGAAGGTTCAGGTTATCTTTGTAGAAAGGGCACCAAAAAAACCACAAAAAAACCCACCATCACTCATTTCTTTCATCAGCCAGTTTCATGAAAGAAGCCCTTCACTTTTCAACAGAATGCACATTTATCACAGGCCCACATTCCTGCAGCAGTGACACATCTCCTCTACGTTATCGCGCTTCCCTTCACCTCTGCTATGCTAAGAAGCCCATTTGTATTCCGCGGCAGGCTGCGCTTATCTCCTCACAAGACGTCCTCTGAACAGCCTCCATCCCACAAAGCCGACCCGGCTGACATCCAGTGGCAGCGGGCAGGCAGGGTTCAGGGTGTGTGTGAGGGGGGAAGTGGCCATCAAGGCTGGGACGGCCCACAATGCATTTGGTGCAGCGCCGCATCAACGTGTTTCTGCCAGAAGCAGACGGAGAATCGGAGAGAGACGCAGACTGTTGTTGTTCTCCGTTAGCCGCCAGCTAACAGAGCTTCAGGGTGGCAGAGAAAAACAAAGGAAAACCAAGAAGAAAGAAGGTGTCCGCCATAGAGAATCGATGCGAAGTGTTCACCTGAAATAACATCAATTACAATGAAAATTAGCGATACACCAGTTTGAAAAATTGGGTCAATATTGACATCCGATATTCACATTGCTGTCATGGCCAATTACTGATATTTATCAATATTGTATGAGATTCACTTTCCTTTCGACTCCAGCACTAACGTCGTCACCACTTCAGTTAAACTTCCCACAATCCTGTGCTGCGTCTCAAGTTGTGTTTCCTTTACAAAAGAGCTCAAAACTTTGTTGAAAGCACAATTTCACAGTGTCATTGTTTCCATTAATGAAGTACTAATTAGTTCCATTAATTAGTGACTAAAATCACTCATGAATAAGTTTGTTCCTGTGATAAATCACATGAATTATTCTACTTTCTTAAATAGGATAGGATCAGTTCATGGTCTATACAAAACATTTTTACATGTTTTTTCTACACAATCATTATTAGGTCAAATGAGTTTATTCTGCTCAGTTCTGCCTGATTTCAGCTGTTTTAGGGTCTCTGTCACTTTAAATCGTGCTGGCCATCCCCCCAACTCAAAGCTTACACTCACACATAAAAATGGCTGCAAACCGAAGCGCAATTGTACATCTTTGAAAAGCACAAGTGGAGCGTCCTGCACAACAAGAAATAGTGAGTCAATAACAACTCTTTTTTTCTAGCAGCCATTGTACGATGCAGAGAGTGGTAAGGCCAGCCGAACAGAGCTGCAGGAGCGCCACCTGGTCGTTAGGTTACCAGGTGGGGTTGCTAGGTAACAGCACAATGCCTTCTGATTTGTGACATTACATTCTGTAAGTTTTGGAAAAATCTTTTTTTCTAGACACCAAAAAACATGAAGTTATTGCTAAAAAACCACCAGGTGTTTTTTTAAATGCTTAGTTTTTAGAAGCAGTTCAATCCAAATGGAAGTATAAATGTAAATTTTGCATAAGCCCTCACCTTTAAAGAAAGCACAGCCCTCCAACCACTTTCTGTCGTCTTCTTTGTCATTTCCAGCAGTAGTAACATCCTGTCGTTGATCACTTTAATCATGTGATGCAAAAAAATGCAGTTTTGCAGCTTTCTGCACCTAGATATGAGCTCAAGACTGATGACGGCCGAAACCAAACTCCGGTCCAGATGAAGGTGTGACGCCGTCAGAGCGTTTTAATCCCGGTCAGCTTTTTCTTCCAAGTAAAACTGATGTCAAACTACATATTTTCATGCCGGAGGTCATGAAGTCCTGCACCCCGCTGTGTTTTTAAAAATAAAGATGAACAGCTGTTCATGCGGAGACGAGAAAATGCTGCCAGTGCAGAAGCAAATGTTCTGCTGAAACACGGAAAATGCAGTAATGGACTTTTCTTCTCTTGCTCTGAATAAGTAATTATTCAGACATTACTGAGGGAGGCTCATTATTTCTACTGAGAACAGGCCTAACACTGCTTTTTTCTTTTCTTCAGCTAAATCATTTCTTTTGTGATGTAGATGTGGAGAAACATAACAGGCAGGTGTAGCATTGTGTTGTAAAATCAAAGGTGAAATTTATTCCTCAAGCAGAAGCGTCAGAGAAATGAGGACGAAGATGAAAGGCTGAGAATCATCGCAAAGATTTTCCTGAGAAAAACTGAGAAAATAAATACAACTAAGAGTTATTAATGGGTTCCAAGAGAAACTCTAATTACTAGTTTAAAAAAAGACATACATTTTTTTGTTTTCATATTATCTTATCTAACATAATAAAACCTTAAGCTGAAATTTATTCAAGATTTATCAAAGATTGTCAAAAGTTTAATCCCTCTAAAACATTCAGTTTCCTATTAGCTTCAGTTAGCTCAGATAAATTGGCCTGTTAGCTTAATTTAGCTTAGCAAAATTTGCTAAAACATCAATATGTGTTAGCCTAAGTTAGCTTCTCACAGTCTTAATAAATAAGTAATTAAATGGTCCATTAACTTAGCTTAGCAAATCAATCTGTGTTAGCTTACGTAAAAATAGCAAGTTAAACAATAACCTGCGCTGCCTTTACGCTCCAATGTTTTTGCTTGTTTTATTTTATTTTTATCTTATATGGCACTTTGAATTGCCTTGTTGCTGAAAATGTGTGATAAAAATAAAACTGCTTTGCGTGAAAGCTTTGCAGTATTTGTTTAATAAATCAGTCGAATACGCATGATCAGCTGAGCATAGCTTAACTCTGCAAAAATAACTTAATTACACAAATTTACTTAAGATCATTTAAAAAACATAATTTGAGAATTATCTGTTATTTTACCTTTTTTGTCAGCTTAAGCTCCACTGTGAGCTAGCAGGAAGCACCATTAGCATCTGTGACATGTAGCCACCTAGCAAGAAATCATGACAACTGTTGTATTGAAGAGTATTCAGCCTTCATCACACTGTCAGTGTTTGTCTCCCCTTGGCATAAAAAGTATAGATTTCCAATGTGATGCATAGTTTAGAATTAACCTGAAGCTAACACAAGTAGCATCAGTAAGCTAACAATTTAAGCTAACAATTTAAGCTAGGATCTGATCTGTGTGAAACAGGAATGTTACCTGGAGAACAGATGTTTGTGTTTAATCACTTCTCCCTGCTGTTTTCCATCCCGAGCATTTATCCACATTCACAGAACCAGCTCTGGTTCTTATTTATTAGCAACTAAAACACTTTAGGACTGCTGAAAGTTTTCATCTGCCGGGTGATCTCAAAGGAGTTGATTTCATTTTTCATTGTACCAATAATTGCACTTCACTCATCAGTCAGTAAAGCAACAGAAAACCCTTCTGCATTTATATTTGTTTCGAGAGGAAATCCCAGATCAGAGGAATTTTCAGCAAATGATCTGGAGTCATGTTCCCCAGAAAAATAGTCCGCTCCAACT
The DNA here is from genome assembly GCA_903067055.1 of Poeciliopsis paucimaculata. NCBI lineage: Eukaryota > Metazoa > Chordata > Actinopteri > Cyprinodontiformes > Poeciliidae > Poeciliopsis > Poeciliopsis paucimaculata. The sequence goes on along the minus strand of CAEGAD010017123.1, from coordinate 58,284 downwards.
TAAACAGACATTTATGATGTTTTTCTTTTTTTTGTTAAAAATGTATGCTGAGTATTCTAACACTGAAAGAGTGAGTACAAATATACAACATTAAAATTTAGTGGTCTTTTTTTTTATCCAAATCCTGGTGACACACATTTGCCTCCATGTTGTGATCCTGCAGCGTCCCATCAGCAGAAACCGGCTCTGTTTCTGCTGCAGCTCTTCCTTCCTTGATGATAATTGTTTGTTTGACAAATTGCCAGTAATAATGCGCTGGCGCCTCTGTTCTTACTTAAATAATTACCCTCATTCAGCGTCTTGTAGCCCACTTCCTTGTGCAAACACGGATATGCTAATTAGCCTTTCAGTCTCATCCTCCGTCAGCTGCTTTCATTGGACTCGTTTGTTGCGTCCAGCTGTCTGTCCCGGTCCGTCCCTCGGTCTCAGGAATGGAAATGTGTCTCTGTCAGCTGCTCTGTTTTATTTAAATGCCTTTAGTCAAAGTCCAAATTAAATCTGCTGGCTTTTCCTCTGGAGGGAGCCAGAAGTTTAGGAGTTTTTATTGTCGCTGTCCCTCCATCCCTCGTCTCTTAACTCGTCCCCCACTGTCAGGCCATCATGACCTCTGACCTTCAGATGGTTTAACAAACGTCCACCTGGACCTCAACTTGGCAAAAACAGAAACGAAGCTCTGGAATCCTTCAGTCTATCCAGAATGAAGACACAGTGGAAACTCACTGGGGTGACTGGGAGGAATGGTGAGTTCTTCATCATCGATGCCAGAGGCTTCATTCAATGGGCCAGAAGAAAGTGTTGTGGAAGGAAGATCATTTTCAGAGGATGTGCTTGTGTCTCACAAATTTAACTGAACTTTATCAACACAAATTAACCTGATTTTACTCCCTTAAAGGGCCAGTACCACATAAAACCCACATCAAAGTTTTTCTCTCACCAAAAACAAACATGATTCTTTCAGGCATGCTTGAGAAATCCTTTAATCTCCATGGCAACCGTTCTGCTGTTCAAAACGTGTGAGTGGACTTAGCCCGGCCTTCGAGGCGCAACTCTTCCCCCACTCAGCTCCTTCAGACTAGCCAGCAGCAATTAGCAAACAGCTCATTCTCAGGCCAATGCTGGCGAAAACGTTGAAGCGTTAATAGAGGAGCCAAGTTGGGATGACTTCCTGGAGGCGGAGCTGAGCTAGCTCTATAATTATCAAAGATACGTCTATCGTCATTTTTAAATATTAGAATTAATTTAGCTAATTTCATTTTTTTTTCTGTAAATATATCACTTTGGACTAACAAATTGAAAATGTAAGTAAATGATTTAATTATAAAGTTGATTGTTTTCTTTAAATAATCATCATGTCAATCCCCTCACTATCGACAGATATTTTAGTTTTACTTTTGTTCACTGTAGATAGAATATCTTGTTCACTTAGGAGGATTCTACTGCCACCCTGCACATTTCCTCCTGTTTCATCACTTTTCTTAATAGAAGAAGTCAGACCTGGTCCTATATTTACAAAAAAAGGAATTTAATTCATTCACAACTTTTCTTTTTCGGCTAAAGTAATTTCATCCTTAAAGAAGTTGTTTTCAGGCCAAATATACTTCTTACAACTGCATTAATCTGCTGCTCTCAACTTTAAGTTATAGTAATCTTTCTTAGCTTTTCTTATTAATCTGTCAATTAGTTTTTTATACCTTTTATTAAATTTTCTGGGTTTAGTTGGAAATTTGACAAAATCTCTATATAACTTATTTTTCTTCTTGCAGGATTTTAACATTCCTGCGGTCATCCAGGGTTTTACATTTCTATTTTTATTTTTGCAAGACGCTAAAATTGGGGAATTCGTGTTAATAATGATTTATAAATCTACAAGAATGTGTCATATGCCACATTCAGCCCCACTTCAGCTTTCCTTTAACAAGCCATTAGAGAATTTCATTGTTGTTCCATCTGCTCTGGCTCTAACACGCTTCATGTCATCTACTTCCATAGAGGTTTTTTAAATTTACTGCAACGAACCATAAATATAGGCAAATGATCACTTATGTCACTTATGAGGATCCCACTGCACATAACTTTACAATATCGTTTGTAAAAATCAATTAAAGCCAATATTAAAATCTCCACATATTAACAAGGGTTTCCTATCATTTAATCCATTCCGGAGATTCTCACATCTGTTTCTAGAATATTCTATATTAGAGCCTGGCGTTGTATACATGGAGGAACACCAGGTTAATATTTAGACGATTTACCAGAAAAAAGTTGAATTTTCTAAATTAAGAATGAAAATAAAAATAAAATAAAAACTGTGCCTAAAGTTTTTGTTTTATTTTGTTTGATCAGAAAATCTGGATCTGTGTTAAACTCAGATCTGGTCAACATGAGGATGAAACCAATCATTGATTTAAAGGGCCAGTATCACATTAAACTGACTTTTTAAAATATATTTCTATCATTTTGTGATGGTTTTGAGAAATCCTATAATCTCCATGGCAACCATTCAGCTGTCAACACACCTGGGTGCACCAACCCCGCCTATGAGGCTCAGCTCCTCCCCCACTCAGCTCCTTCAGACTAGCCAGCAGCAATTAGCAAACAGCTGCTGAGCTCATTGTAGGAGCTGCTGCTCAGAGTAACACGGGTAATAATGTTGAAGGGTTAATAGAGGAGCCATGTTGGGATGACTTCCTGGAGGCGGATCGTCAGAAAGAGCAGGAGCCTCTTAAAGAGACACAGACCCAATTTCAAAACGTAAAATTACAAAGTCTAATTTAAGTCATCTTAGACATAAGCAGCATTTTTATAAGAGCTGACGGTAACATAGTTACTTGATTGCCATAAAGTGGCTCCATGTGGCTGTAAACCACGATGCTGGCCCTTTAAGTGTTCGCTAACAGCAGGAACGGCTCTGGATCCTCACTGGTGGAGGAAACTTTCCAGGAAACGTTTGTTAGTTTCTGTCTGCAGCTGTTGAACCTGAAACAGGATCTGGTTTGGTCCTTCCTTCCTCCTCTTCATCCTCCTCCTCATCCCTCCATCATGTTTCAGCTCTCTGATGGAGGCTGTTGGTGCGTTAATAAGCGCGGCTCCTCTCCCTCCTCCGGTGGGATTAAGCTGAGCTCTAATTCCTTCTCCTCTCCTTCCTGCTTTGAAGTCGACTGCAGGGAGACCAGCAGCTCCTTCCTCTCCAATTTGCTATTTGCATAATCCCGCCACTGCAGCGCTACATGCCCATCAGAGTGGAGGATGAGCTGATATGCCGGCTGGGGCTGCATATCAGCATTATGATAATCCAGTCTCTTCCTTTATTCTGCCACAGCGACGCCTCGGCCGCTGCGTCTTCCTGCTCCTGCTGTTGGTAATTAGTGGGAGCAGATGAACAGTTGGTGCTGCTGTGAGGTGAACTGAAGACTGGAGCTTCAGAACCATGAGTCAGCAGAACGCCCGGTGGGTCGGGGACAGATCTGCTCCGAGCAGAGCAAAGCTAGGGGTAACCGTGGCAATGACACCTGGTCCGGATGGAACCAGAACGGGTCAGGTGTGACTAAGCGTGTTCAGCATAAACCTGGTGTGAAGCATGGAGGTGGAGGTGTCATGCTGTGGGGAGCTGAGCAGCTCACCATGTCAGCAAATATCTGAGGAAAATGTAAAAACCTGAAAGCAGAAGCAGAGCTGTGTTTCCTTCAGTTGTTTTAAAGATGCTGTTCATTTCAAATATGACATAAAAAATATATACGTCCTGATTTAACGTTTTGAAATTGGGCCTCTGTCTCTTTAAGAAGCTCCTTCTCTTTCTGAGTTTTCCAAAGTGCTTGAAAAATGGTTTGTTCAGAAATTAGACAGCTGTATTGAAAAGAATAACATGTTGAGTGAGAGTCGATATGGATTTAGGTCAGATAAATCAACATCCGTCGCACTATTAGAATCACATGAAGAAATTACAAAAGCAACAGAAAGGAAGCGACATACAGTGGGACAATATGCAGGGAAATGTTCACCTGTGTCTTTGTTAATATCAGTGTAATAAAAATACATTTATAAATGTAAATATAAAAATATATCTATTGGCGGTCCAAGCCAAACAGGCTTAAATGTAAAATTAAATTTTATTTAAGCCTGTTAGATTTCAGTACCAAAGTTAAATTTGGTCAAACCGACATTTTAATTTCCATTTGCCTGGTTGGTGCAGGCGGTGTTGTGTTCACGTCCCGGTTTGATCCTGTTGTGTTCAGGGCCTGCAGGACGTGACGGCGCAGTTGTTGCCTGCAGCAGTCTCCCATGGATCAATAATCCAGCCCTGATGTGTTTCTCATAATTAGAGCTGCAGATATGAAACCAGCGGCGCATTTTCTCTGCTTCTTGCCACAAATTGATCCATCTGAAGGAATGGGATTGATTTTCCCTGGGAAACGAGCCGCTCTCTGCGTCCTGCGGAGAGCAAGAGGCTGTTTGGACAGTGTGTGTCGCTGCCAGATTGAATCAATAGGAAACAAGACAAAGTGTCCGACGCCTGGACGCCGCGCTGCGGTGTTTCACCGGGCTGCAGGTAGAGCTGAGGGTTTCCTGTCCAGCAGCACCTTCACATGGTCGTCTGGAGACATGGCGGAAACAACCACGGCTGCACTTCCTGTCGCCATATTTGGTGTTTGGCTCACTTTTCAACTAAAGAATGAAAGTTAACTATGAAGAGCTATTTGTAAACATACAATAAAAAATAACAGGAATAATTTGTGTTATTTAATCTGTCACCAGAGAAAAAAAAATAGGTTTCATTTTTCATTATGTTATTCATCATGAATAACATGATGAAAAATGAAACCTATTTTTCATTAGGTTTCATTTCATAATCTTAATCTTAAAGATTAAGATTTATTTAATCTTTATGTAAGATTAAATAAATAATCTTTATTAGATTATTTATTTAATCTTACAGATTAAGTAAATATTTCAATGGGCTAAATTTATTTAAAATCAAAATATTACTACATTTACCCCCAATTTAAATATTTAACAAGTTCTGATTTAAATATTTAGTAAAATATTAGGCTGGCTAACTAATATTAGTTTGCTGATTTCAAACTAAATACTTAGTTTGAACCTAAATATTAAGTCAATAAACTAAATATGTAGCTAGCTACATAGTTAGTAGCTAAATATGTAGCTACTATGTAGCAGCTAGCTTTGATTGAAACATTTATCTACCAAACTATATGTTGGGTTTGCTAACTAATAATAGTTTGCTAGTTGGAAAATATTTAGTTTTAGCCTAAATATTCAGGCAGCTCTGATTTAAAGGTTTAGATACCAAACTAAGTATTTAGTTAGCTAAACATTTGGGTTGAATCTAATTGATTGTTCCACAAGCTAAATGTTTAGCTCAGAGTTGAGCATGTACTGTTTTTAGTTTTAAAGGTGAAGCTAGCTAAGTAGCTCCAACCAACCTAAATATTTAGTCATGAGGTAAATATTCACTAAGGTCTCCTCTCATTAGTCTCCATCTTCCTCTCATATTAATGTTTGACAGAAATAAAAACCAGAAAAGACGGATTTGAGCCTGTTAGCTCAAACAGCACACTGACTGTGCTGTTGATGTGATGAAGGAGCTGAAACACGTTACAGGTTTAACAGATTTGATTCGAATTTACCAAAGCTAACCCTGGTAGCTGCTGAGTCATCTTACAGTAATCCCTCAGCGTCAACACTGCAGAAACGTGAGGAAGAACTGAGTGAAGATGTTGAATGAATGGATGCTGTTGTCACGAGTCGCTGCTGTTTGGACCAAACGTGGATCCAAGTGTTCCAGTGATCCATGATGGATCCATGATGATCCATCAATCAGCAGAGGCAAACAGAAAGGCCTCCTCCAGAAAACCAGGAAACGTCTGAATGCCTTCAGACTGGTGATGGTGATGATGCTCTGCGTGCGATGAAGGAACTGCTCTTCAGAAGCTTTTCAGTGTCAACTTAAAGGGTGATGACTGAGAGCCAAATCCTCTTACATTCCAACCCGCATTGACCCGCCTGGATGCTTCCTGTGCATCTCAGCTGAAATCCTCCTCAGATTTCTGACGGTTCTCATTTCCTCCGTCTCTTTAAGAACCTGGACTGAGGAATAAACAACGTTCACCTCCAGCTCTGTGGAAAAACATTGAACATATCCTAATGTTTCCCAACATACCGTTAAACTTGTTCCTATTTCCTCAGGTAAAGAACTTCTGCTTCACTACGGAAAGTCAAAAAGCTCAATTTCTGCTTTGCTTGTTCATTAAAAAGCTTTTAGATTTTAATACAATTTTATTTAATAAAAAATCTGTTTAATTTCTGTAAATACTGTGACGTCACACCTTTTTACATGAAGGCTATTAAAGTATTTTAGGTTCTTCTCTGAGAAGCTGCAGTTCCTACGGGTTTGTTAAAGCAGCAGGTTTAACCAAACAGAAATCGTTCAGATTGCTGCAGGAATCATCCCAGGAGACACACACACACACACACACACACACACACACACACCCCCACACACACACACACTACCTGTGCTTTTCATGTTTTTAGCTCGTTAACTTCAAGGTGCGAAGGATCCAGATTGATCTGGAGTTCAATCCATTATCCGTCCACTCAGCCTCAAAGTGGAGAGACGGGAATCCATCAGAGTCAGTGCTGCTCTGGGATCTGAACACCAACTCCTTAAAGTGTTTGTGACAACTGCAGCGCTGTGAAGCGTTTCAGCTGGCTGCGCTCCACACTGCTAATGTGTTTCCCTTCCTGAACAAAGCTGCTCTAAGCAAAGCTTTCATTTAGGGAAGTTTCAGCTGAGACATTTTGATTTGGCCCCAAAAATTTAAAAAAAAGGAGAAAGTTTTCAAATGCAAGGTGATAAAGTGTGGACGTTAGTCACCATCATGCATATGGAGAATTCTGACTTGTAAAAGTCACTTCCATATCCAGTGGGAACACAGGGGGCGGACATGTGAATTGCTTGTCTCAATGAATAAATATCTGAGCTCAATGAGGGGTGACTCATTTCATAGAGCGCAAAAGGAAGAAATTGTGTTCGCCTCCGATTTATCAGGCTGTCAGTAAAGCTGAATCAGCTGCCGGCTCCACCAGATGTCTTATTGTCAGGACGCTCTCCGAGACATATTTAGAGTCAGACTTTCTCTGCAGAAGAACGCTCATGTTCCCGCTTCCTCAATGACGACGATCCAACAACAGCTTCGAGGCTCTTCTATTCGCTCAACGTACCATTAGCTTCTCTTAGCAGGAGAAACTGAATAGTTCAGTTTGTCATGAATAGTTCATGATAAACTGTTAAACGGTTTGTTACTCCTGTAAGGTTAAAGTCAACAGACATGATAACACGGATATGATGTAAGCTAACAACAAATGATGCTAATGCTAGCAGGTAGAGTAGCTTAGCAATGATGAGGCTTCTGCTGTTGACATGTTGGCCCCGGGGGCCCCAAAAGGCTAAATATTTAGTTTGTAAGCCAAACATTTAATTTGGAGCGAAATGTTCAATTTGAAAACTAAATATTTAGCTTCAAATGAAGTTTTTATTTTCAAATTGTGTAATTATGGTCAATGTAAACACAGACTGCAATACTAACAGAACGAACCTAAACATTTACTCTTCAGTAAGATATAAAAACGTTTTTTAAGTGAATAATTTTGAATATAGATTTTAAAAGTCTTCGAACAGATTTTTCTTGTTTTAAGGGAAATTATTACTGCTTTAAATCTATAATCAATAATTGTTAACGTAAAACAAGCGTATATATTTTAAGTTTTTTGTGTCTTGATGCGAGTGTGAAGAAATTTGCTAAAATTCTCGGTAAGGTTTTTCTGTTTCTGTCCTCTGACTCTCCTGTTAGTGTTTGTCTTTTTTCACCTCTGCTTTTGTTAAAAATAATTACATTTCGTCAAGCTTTTAGAAATAAAATAATGACTCTTACACCTTGAAGTTGTGTTTTTTTCCCCCCTCTCAGTTCAACCATGTTCTGTTCTGTGTGAGTTTGCTGCCCCCTGCTGGTCACTCAAATTCAAAAAGGTCCAAATAAATCATCACAACTCTAACAATTCAACAGAAAACTCCCTGCTGCTGCTTTTACCTGGTACAATAAATTACATCAAGTCAAGATTCTGACCTTTGACCTAATTTAAGAAAAATAATGAGCAGCTGTGTTTGTTTTTTTAGGACCAAACATCTAAATAGATGCTAAAGTTTCTGACTGCTGCCACTTCGTCAACATTATTATAATATTAATATCAGAAAACTGAAACAAAAAGTCAACAAGCCAAATTTAACTGACATTTAAATTTTATTAATGTTTCTAAAAGTACAGCTCAGACAAATTAAGTCCACAGTTACAATACCTTTACAGCACTTTAGTGAAGCATACCGAATGAAAACATCCATGCAGATTAAAGCAGAATACTGGAGCCTAAATTCATCTAGATTACAGTGGAATTACCAGATTAACCTAAGATATTCTAGAGCAAAGCAAAGCGGCAGAACGAGGTGAAATCAGAAACATTCAGCAGCTAAAAGCTTCAACTCGACCCAAACGACCAGCGGCAGCAGAAAACACTGATGCTGTACATTTTATCTTCTGTAAGGATTTTAACGCCGTGGTGATGAATATTAAAGCAAAGCAACGACCTTAAAGGAAATGTGCAACTTAGAGCAACGTGGAGCCGAGACAATCGAACTGCTGCTGAGCCAATAAACGGGACGTTTACGACTCTTTGGTCTGAATAAAACTCATTTATTGTTTCAGATTAATAACTGTCGAATCTGAAGGGTCACCAAAATATCAAGATGAGAAATTCAAAAAAGAAGCTAAAAGGTTTAACAATCTTTGGTTGTTTCTGACACCCAGTAGTGAAAGTATAAAGATTTAAATGCTGAATTTTTTTTGTTGTTGTTGTTTTTAATGATTTCTGGAGACATAAACAGATTCAGTTTAGAGAAACTTGGCGAGTCAAGCTAACGTTTCCATCTGCTGCAAGTAAGATACTGACTGCTAGCAGCTCCACATGACCACACTTCAGTTAGCCCAAACTATCACTTTGAAACATGATTAAAGTTTAACTCTGAAGTCCTGATTTATCTTATTTACATGGTTACAGTTAAAACTACGTTCCTCCAGAGGAAATAAACAAAATAAAGTAAAACAAAAGTTGACCCAGTTAAACTTATACTTACATTTTATTAAGTTTTAATTTTTTGCTTTTAATAGACCTTTGGATCTCTGTGTTTAATATTAAAAAAGTACTTTTAATATTTTCTGATTAAATGTTCAGTATTTGCATAAAGCATTAAGGAATATTGACTAGTTTCAGCTCTAATAAATTCTAATACAATAACTTCAACACGTTTTTTAAATATCTTATCTGAAGATATGCACACCGGAGAGACAATGACTAGAACGGGTCCGTTTAACCTTTGACCTCTCGGTGTGCGTGCAGCAGCCTGACCTTCAGCTCCGACCCACAAAGCGAGACAAGCAGGCACGCGCGGCGCGTTCACAGAAACCAAAGGAAATTATTGCTTTGGCTGAAACAACTGTACAAACATTCAGGAAATGAAACAGATTCAAACATTCAGAACAGAAGAAAATGTGCAAAAACTCTGAAATGTGAAATATTTATAAGTGACTCAACTTTCATATTGAAATATTTAAACACCATTTAGCTTTTTTTTTGTTTGTTTTGTGTTTAATATTGAGCTACAAACTAACTGCTGCTGAGTGTTTTTGGCAAGAAGACATCCCTCGTGTTCAAGTGTCCAGAAAATGTAAATTACAATCTATGGCAGTTTCAGTAAAACAGATACAATGTGAAGCATCTCATTAAGTTCATAAAACCACCAGGAGCTTTTCCTCTAAATACATCAGAAACATCCGAACATAAAACGTGTCGCTAGCGGCACCTCGACATCCCAACAGACCGCTTTTACGGATGAAGTGATGAAAATGTTCATGTCTGAGGTGAAACGGCTGCGATACAATCGACACGATTCCTTAAAGCAACGATGAAACGGAGAGAAGCAGCTACAATCGCCAAGGTTGTCCTGATGCTGGTGGTGAGAGCTGCAGCCGGAGGCAGTGAATGACACAAACTGATTCAAGGTCAAAGAGACGGGAAGGTCAAACTGATTCAAGGTCAAAGAGACTGAAAGGTCAAACTGATTCAAGGTCAAGAGACTGGAAGGTCAAACTGATTCAGGGAAATAACCAGATTATAGCAGCTGCGCCTGGCTTTAGCACGAGGCTAAGTCCACCCTAACAGATACTTTCCACACTTTCTGCTGCGTTTGAACTTCTCGTCCACATGCTAACTGCTAACTGAGCATTTTTATTTGTTAAATGTATTTCTGTTGAAATGGACCACAGAGATCCGGGGTAAACTCTGGGTTTACTTGGTAAAAAAGTTCTTTAATGTGATTAAAGTTCAGTTCTGTTGGTGAGGTGTGAATGCTAAGCTAACTCTGGTCCTCCAGTTAAAGTGAACTCTGATTCGGTTTGAATGCTTATAAGAACATCAAGCGGACCAGAGACCGCTCCAAAAGCAGGAAGTGGACTACAGCGCAGGGCATTCTGGGTAAATACAACCACAACAAACACTCTAGGCCAGCGGGAGAAATGGCTCGTGGTTTTTGGTACAAATACGCAGCAAACAGCAAAACACACAAAGAAAGACGGGACGTCCAGGTGAACGACGGAGGAAGAATGAAAAGGTGTGCTATGTAGAATTAGGTAGGCAACATTACAGACTCCAGACTCCCCCTAGTGGTCTGGAGGACTTCATTTTTGTTTTTTGCTTTGTTTTTTTGAGGGGGGTTTGGCAGCGTTTCTCCGTCACATTTGTGTTTTTTTGTTGTTTGTGTGTTTTGGAGTTTGCGACGTTTGCACCTCTCTGCCACTAATTAATGTAATTAAAATCAAATTTCATGTGGACCGACGTGTCAGCCTGACATGCAGACGACGTGGAGGCCTGAGGGCGACCAGGAGCAGGCGGAGGACGGTGAGCTGCTGGCAGTGACGACATGATGCTAGCTGGGAAATGCCTCCAGCTGGTCGGGGAACCGTCAGCGTGACGCTTCGCCGACCCGCTGGAGGTCGCCTGGGGGTCAGGGGGTCACAGGTTGACCAGGTGGAGGTCGGAGGCGGAGAAGTGGGGGCACAGAGCCATGTCCGGGTTCTTCAGCTGCCGCAGGATCCGCCGGTGGAACTTGGAGCGGACCCGGTTGAACTCCATGATGTCACTGGGATCCTCCTCGATCCAGAACCGCTGGAACTCCTGCATCAGGTAACCTATTGATCCAATGATGGATGGATGGATGGATGGATGGATGGATGGATGGATGGATGGATGGATGGAGGAAAAAAATTGGGTTATTTTTTTCTACATCATATTTTCACCATTATTAATTTCCAAAGATCGATGTTTCAAAACTAAATATTTAATAAGCAAGATAAATGTTTAGTTTTTAGGCTATTTATTTAGCGCAGAGCTAATTACTTGGTTTAGAGCTAAACACGTTTCCTAACTAAACATTTAGCTCCATACTTATAATGTATAGCTAGCCAGCTAGGCGTTTCATTTGAGGCTAAAATTTAACAAGCTAAGTAAATAATTTGTTTCAAGCTAAATATTTAATTGGAAAGATAACTTCATATTTAGTTAGCTTTAATGAGCTAAATCTTTCTCATTAAATATCTAGCTCATAGTAAACTAAATATTTAGCTGGATTTGCTTAGCAAGCTAAATATTTATGTCAAACTGAACATTAATCTAGTCAACTTAACAACTTGGTGAAAATTTGACTTTGGGAATTGATCCCCCATGTTTTTCTCTTCTGAAAGACTAAATAAATAATTTCTGTCAATGTTTCATTGTGTAACAAAACGCACTCCTCATTAGTTTCCCGTTTTTAATAACTGAGTTTCTCATGCTCTAATGCTAACTCCTACATCCTCTGTCCCTCTACTGTAGGAACTTTAATTTATTACTGAATAGATAATTAACAATTTAAGCCACAATGTGCTTTTTTAACAAGACGACAACTTCTTTGTTACATTTTTCAGTTTTGTTCTCCAATGTTTTTGTTCTCGTTGTTAAAATGCTCTTTAATTAAATGTTGTTGGTGTGTGTGGCTCACAGAAGATCTGCTGGAAGTGCTGCAGGCCGGCCATCTCCGGCGCCACGTTGTACAGGTGGGTCTTCAGGGCGCCGCTCACCAGCAGCGAGTAGGCCAGGTCCGTGATGTTGATGCCCACGATGGCGAACGAATATCTGGACGGAAACAACAGACGGCGAGCCACAGGATCAGAACCGAAAGTTTGGACCAGTAAACTTTCTGTCTGAACAAAGTCTGCAGCAGAACTCCGGTCCAGCTGAGCTATTTGTTCCCCAAACCTTCAGGTTCCCTGATCGCACCGTCCCTTTAAGAAGCATTCAGAGCTCGGTACTAGTTACATTTACTCAGTTACATTTACTTGAGTAACTTTTTTGAAAAAAAAAACAAAAAAAAAACTTTCAGGAGTATTTTTTCTACCATGGACTTTTTACTTTTACTTGAACAAGGCGTTATTATGAAGTATTTCTACTCTTATTGGAAAAAAATGTTTTTCTACGCACTGAAAGAAAAACAAAAATGTTTAAACCAAAAACTCACCAGACACAGAAACACCTGCAGGTTTTATTAAAGTTTTTTTTTTAAATGAAAAAATAAATTTTTTTTGCCTGATTTTATTTTTTGTTCCTTATATGAATTATTGTTGTTTTTGTCCTCCAAAATTTCCACTTAATTTTATATTTTGGCCCATCTGATTATGTAATTTTTTTAATACTAAATGATTGATAATTTGATGAGTTATCTGTACTTGAGCAGAGTTTTTACCAAATACCTTTCACCTCTGATTTGAGTCATTTCTTGGCTACTTTTTACTCTTAGTTGAGTATAAAATTTGGGAACTCTGCTCTGCAGCCAATAAACTTTTCATATTTTATTACATTACAACCAACAACAATGTCATTTGTTGTTTAGATTTTTTGTGACAGACCAACGTAATGTGAAGGACAAACTTCCAGAAAACTGCAGAGATGCTGAAACACTGAGTTCATTTAACTAAAGGCTAAAATGAATCTGTTTAGAGCTGATTTTGAACCATAATTAACGGATCATTAGTTAAATCCAAATTTTGTTCTCAAATCTACGACTGTATGATGTTTTTGTGACCTTTTATTTTTGTGATTTTTATGATGTAAAGCACTTTGTTGCTGCAATGTGCTACACAAATAAACTTAACTGATTGATTAATCAGTTAAAACATTTGAAAAGCTTGAACCGGTTGAGCTGAAGCTGCAGGTAAGACACTAACCGCTCATATCCGCTCCACTGACTCACAGAGACTCACCCGATGGCTTTGTCAGGGACCTTCTGCTCCCAGTCAGGCTGGTTCAGCTCACTGTGGACGACACGCCGTGAGTCACAGTGGGAAGCAGCGCACACGCACACGCGCACACACACACACACACACACACACACACTCTGTAAGCTGCTTTACATGAGCTGGTTCACAGACCTGTAGTAACTCTGAGCTGGGGTCGTTTTAACGATGCAACATGAGCTAATAAATATAAATAATGTAATAAAGTCTCAGAGGTTCTGATCAAATAAAAGTTGCATTTTTAGCTGCGGCTGCATCAGAATTTATTTTCAACTGAAAAACCAAATAGACGCTGGAAAAGTGATTCCGTTTTTTGCTTTTTGTTTTTTTGTCACATTTAAGGCTTCAAATGATTTCAATTTCAAGCAAATATAAACCTGAGGCAAGTAGTTACCAGCTACATTTACTCAGAAAAAAAAAAACAACATTCAGGAGTATTTTTACTACATTGTAATTTGCACTCTTAGTTTGTTCTGCATGCAGTGAGTGAAGAACAAACATTTAGTTTTAACCAAAAACGCACCAGAGTCACAAACTAAGAGTTTATGTCAGAGTGAGACCTCTTGTTTCTATACCAGCTTCGTTGTTTTAATGTTATTTTCTTTCTGCTGAAACTTTTTGTGGCTTCAGGAGGCCAAATAAAAACACAAACACCATAAACTTTAACCCCATAAAGATGGTAACAATCAGGCCAGATTATCATTATTATTCTTTGTCTGATATCAACATTTATTTGACGCTCTGAAACATTTAAATGTGACAAAATGCAGAAACAAAACAAGTCTGTATTTTACCGCTTTCTGTTTTAAACTTTAGACCCTTAATTAACAGAGAAACCGTCTAAATACAGTTGATATTTATGAAACACGACCCTGAAGGACAAATCAATGAAAGGTCAATGCAAGTGAATGAAAGTGGAGGTCAGTACCTGGGCTTTCTGTGAGAACTCCTAGATGGACAGAAAGTAAAGGAGTGCGCAGAAATGAAGGTGGAGAGCAAAACAAACAAGAAGAATCTTCATTTGAGAAATGAGACAAGTCAGTGAGAAGCAGCAGCGTCAGAACAGTGAGGCAGTGATGGCATGGAGCGAAGCGGGCAGAGAGATGGAGGGCTGGTCTGACTTTAACTAGCCGGTAACACAGACTGATCTCAGGTCAGGAAACGTCACGCCAACGTACTTGTGCTTTGGCTGCAGCGAGTCCTGGAGCATCTGCAGCGCTGCGGCTCTGTCATGTTCTGCAAAATACCTGCAGAGATCCAGAGCAGGTGGACAGACGCTCAGCAAGGCAAACACTGCAGCTAGCTTCCTCTGCAAACCAACAACGAGTCAGCGTGTTTTCAGATTAACGGCCATAAACTAACAGGAGCCGTTTGGAAAAAACACAGGAAAAGTTAACAGCAATAATTTCAGTGAATCTCTTAGTTATAAGAGAAAAACTGTCAGCCTCTCACTGTTTTCACTCATTTATAAATGTCACAGAAACTAAATGTTTAATTAGTAATTATTTAGTCTACCAGCTAAATATTTAGCTCCAACCTTAATATTTAGCTGGAAGCTAATTACTTAATTAGCAAGCTCCAACTAAAATGTTTAACCCAGAGGTAAATATTTAGTTTGAGGATAAATATTTAGTTAACAAGCTACAATTTAGTTCACAAAGTTTAAAACTAGATATCTAGTCTGAAGCTTAATATCTAGCTAAACAGCTTTAGCTTGCTAAATATTGAGCTTTCTATCTGAACATTTAGCTCTGAGCTAGCTAATTTAGCTTGTAAGCTAAATATTTATGCAGCTAATGGTGACATTTATAAATAGATGAATAACACAAACATGACTCCAGTTTTTGCCTCTTATTAATTTGAGTAATTGCTGTTAGTTTGACCCTGTTTCCCGTTTTGAGGCAGGTGGTTGGTTTCTCGGTTCTGAAGCTTACAGCAGGTTCTGCAGGCCCAGCAGGCCCATCCCTCTGAAGTCAGTCTTGGGATCGTTGCCTTGGAAACCGATTTCGCACCACTGCTTGGAGATGCGTCCGGTGAGGGGCGTGTCAGGACGCAGCTCCTTCCACAGCTACGACACAGAACCAGAAGCTCGCAAAGCCATGACATCATCATCTGGGCTTCCCCAAATACTTTAAAGGTGCAGCGGTACTGGTCTATGTAATCAATAACCCAATTGAATATTTCCTCCCTAGCAGACTGCTGTACCTTCATCAGCATGCTTTCATGCTCGGCGTTTTCGGAGTCGTACGGCTCCCTGCGGAGCTTCTCCACCTCGGCCATCAGGCTCCGGTAGCCCGTGATCTGCAGCAGGCTGGCCTGCAGCGACACGCCCAGCCTGGAGGCACAGAGACAGGCGGGGTGACCTCTGACCTCAGTTACCGCTAGGCACAGGATACAACGGAGTCGTACTGCGGGTTGGTGTCTGGGTTGATTTTCTTCAGGGCCATGATGTCATCGATGGTCTTCTCCACCTGGTCAGGATGAACGCTGAGGGCCGACCGCAGCAGCTGCACAGGTGGAGAAGAGGGAAAACAGGTGGAGAACAGGTGGAGAACAGGTGGAACACAGGTGGAGAACAGCTGGAGAACAGGTGGAGAACCGGTGGAGAACAGGAGGAGAACAGGTGGAACACAGATGGAGAACAGCTGGAGAACAGGAGGAGAACAGGTGGAGAACAGGTGGAGAACAGGAGGAGAACAGGTGGAGAACAGGAGAACAGGTGGAGAACAGGAGGAGAACCAGTGGAGAACAGGAGGAGAACAGGTGGAGAACAGGAGGAGAACCAGTGGAGAACAGGAGGAGAACAGGTGGAACACAGGTGGAGAACAGCTGGAGAACAGGAGGCGAACAGGTGGAGAACAGGAGGAGAACAGCTGGAGAACAGGTGGAGAACAGGAGGAGAACAGGAGGAGAACAGGTGGAACACAGGTGGAGAACAGGAGGAGAACCAGTGGAGAACAGGAGGAGAACAGGTGGAGAACAGGAGGAGAACCAGTGGAGAACAGGAAGAGAACAGGTGGAACACAGGTGGAGAACAGGTGGAGAACAGGAGGAGAACAGGTGGAGGGCAGGTGGAGAACAGGAGGAGAACAGGTGTGGTTATGCAGACCGGTACCTCATACTTGGAGTACCGCAGAGACGACTCTGAAAGGAGAAACGTTGAACATTGTTAGTGAAAATGATGAGAAAACGAAAACACCATTTATTGTCCTATTAATGCTGAAGGTCTGCAGGAATCAGGATTTTAAAACTAAATTTTCCAAACAGTTGAGACGGAAACAGAGATTCAGTTTTTACTCAATATTCAGGGTTGGTTGGAGCTTTTTAAATTTTTAAATAAAATCTTGATTTAAAAATATCTTCTTGTTTTTACTCCTGTCAGTTTTATGTTTTATGTATTAGATACATTTATAACAAATCTAGTAACTATGTTACCTTCAGTGGTTATAAACATGTTACATATATCTAATATGACTTAAAACTTATTTCACTTCCAGATTTAACTCCTTGAAATTGGGTCTTTGTCTCTTTAAGAAACTCCTGCTCTCCCTGAAGCTCCGCCTCCAGGAAGTCATCCCAACATGGCTCCTCTATTAACCCTTTAACGTTTTTACCAGCGCTGAACGGTAGACTACAGCAAACTGCAGATGTTTGCTAATTGCTGCTGGCTAGTCTAGAGGAGCTGAGTGGGGAGGAACTGCGCCTTGAGGGCGGGGCTAGGTTCACCCAGGCGTTTAAACAGCTGAGTGGTTGCCATGGAGATTAAAGGATTTCTCAAACATGAAAGAATCAAAGCAACACTGCAGTTTTTGATGAGAGAACATTATAACATGATGTAAAGATTAAGAAAGTTAATTTTACATGAATCTGTTACTTTAAAGTTTGAACTGAAAACAGAGAAATGTGGTGAACACTTCCTGACCTCTGACCTCTGTAGCTGCTGTTCCAGGTTATTAATGGATTCATTTCTGAACCACCAGTCAGAATAGGTTCTAAACGTGAGGAAATCTTTCACTGCAGACGTTTGCTTCCTGTTTTTACGTGGCGTTAAAGCATCAGGCAGCAAGTTTTAAACTCTGTGACGTTAAAACGGCGTGTTGGCACGGCGACGGCGGCGGCCCACCTATCTTCAGAGTCCTGCGCGCTCCCGGCTTGTTGCTGTAGCAGATCCTCTGCAGCTCACAGCGGCCCGTCAACTTCCTGGTGACGAACTTCAGGCCTCGCCAGAGACATTTACAGTAGAGGAAGGCGAAGAACTGGGTCACCACTCTGCAGAGGAGGAACAACGAAAATACACCAAACACACAAAGGGGGACATGAAGACTGAATCTACCGATTTTATCATTATTTCATGTTTAAAAGGTGAAAGTTAGAATTAATTTGCTACTAAAATAATGAACAAAATAATGAACATTAACATTGTTCATTATTTTTGTTTCTTTTTGTTACAAACAGATGAAGATTCAACGGTTTGTTTTGTTTCAGTCTGAAGATGTTTTTAATTCTGACCAAAAATTTCTGAACTGGTTCAGACTTCAGATTTTCTACAACTCTGGAAATCCTTCATTTTTAAAGTTTGTGGACTGAAACATTTTTTCTGTGATAAATCTAATAAAAGTCTAGATTTTTACTGATCCAACTTTGACCAGAGACGTAAAAAAGTCCTTTACTTTTCTGCTTCCTGCCTGGAAACAATATGATAAATATGAATGTTTTTATTAATCAAAAACTTTTGACTTTCGAAATGAAGAATTTACAGAAACCTTTCACACAGTTCCTCCATCTTCACCTAAAGAGATTTTAACTGCAACCAAAATGAATAAACTTATTTTTCCCCAATTTTTGCTAAAACTTCTGAATGAAAATCAAGTTTAAAAAGTTCTCCTCACATCTGAATCTCGGCTATAACTATCCCTATCTCGATAATAAATGCAGCTGGACGATAAATTGTCTCAGGAGTTATTGCGACAAACGATAATATTGTTGTTTTGAAATCATTTTCCAGTAATAAAATGGAAATGAGACAATAAGACAAATACTCATCCTCAAATATCAATTAAGTTTACATTCTAATTAGCATTAAAACTGGAAGACATTTCAAATATTCACAGTAAATAAGCAAAACAACAAATAAAGTGGATTTTAAAGCCTTCAAAAAAAAAGTTCTGGTTGAGACCAAAACACCAGACTGAAAACTTTTATCATCCAGCATTTGGTAGAAAGAGAAACATGATAAAATTATGCAAAAGTTCATTTTAATCTATCATGTGATTAATTGATTTATTGATTAAAACTATAACTGGTTTGGAATCCGAATCACTGGATGTGAACTGGATCTGTTTTTAAGAACAGGATAAATAAGACAAATTGAAATGAATTTGTTTCTGTTTGTAACAAGATCAGAGTTGGCAAACAGACAATCTGGCAGGAAAGCAGAGAAGTGGCCGGACCGCCATGCAGCAGCCTGCAGGGAGCAAACCTCCAGCTGCCTGAGAAGAGTCACGTCTGCGTGCTAAAATCAGAGAAAACAGTCCAGATCAGCCTGAGCCGATCGGCCCAGTAGGACTGATGCTGCTGCAGGAGCAGAGCTGCGTGCGAAGGTGGACTCGTCACCTCCAGGGAGAAAAAAGCAGAACGGGATTCTGACTGCAGCCGGTTCCACATCTTGGTGCTTCATTCTAAACTCTGAGCAGATAAACGACATCGAAACGAACGACAAACCTGAACGGCGGCCTGCAGACGTTAATGATTTTTATTCTTAGTTCTAATCTGTACTCTTATTGTTCAGATTCAGCTAAAAGAAAAAAATGGCACCTGCAGAAAAACACAATGTTTGTTTTTACAGTACGAACTGAAGTACTGACTGATAAGAAGTTAAAGACAAAAAAATAAACAGCAACACCATAAATATAATATAATATAATATAATATAATTAATGTTAGCATTGCGGTAGGACAAAACCAGAAGTAAATAAAGTTATCAATTAATCTTTTACTATAAATAATTAGCACAGGTAGCTGCAACAGGAAGTTAGAAAAGGATCGGTTTCTAATTTCCAGGTAACAGATTTAAAAGTTCTGGGATATTTAATAATGTTTTTATTGTAATAAAATGATGGTAGAAATAAAAAATGACAGCAGAAGTTTAATCCTCACTTGCTTTAGTTTATGTTAGCATTAGCGGTGCAGCTAGCTTTAATAGCAAGCCGGAAGAGTCTTATTTCTTTCAGGAGTTCTCACTTTTAAAGTTATTGGTTATTTTATCTCCGTGTTATAAATAAAGAACAGAAAGTAAAATAAGAGCTGAGGTCTCTTCTGTTCATGCCAAGCTAGTTAGCTTTAGCGCTGCAGCAAAAAGGCCCAGCAGCTGCTGCAGAAAATCAGACCAGAGCAGCAAGAGTTTAGATCATAGAAAATACATACTGAGGGCTAAATTATTATTATTATTATTAAAATAATACATCATGGCTAAAAATGTAAAATTCCAGCATATTAAATGTTTATTTTAGAGTGATAACTGTCTTACAAGAGAATAAAAAATGTACCAGAAACAGATTTAGAAATAATTTTAAGCTTCTGGGTAAAAACTAAAAGTCCTCCATGTTGTGTTGTGTCATCTGTTTAATGCCCTTTAAGTCTCTAGCAGTGTAAACATGTCCTCTAAAATCGGCTGGATTTTATTATTTGCATCCAGCAGTTCAGACAGTTTTCATCATTAGCCATTAATCTGATTCAGGTGTTCATCATCCAAAGGCTGAACAGTCACAGACCCTGAAATGGAGTCATGATAATCTTAATTTTACCAGATTAATAACCAACAGATTAAAACAGCCTGGTGCTTTGAGCTGTTTTTGTGCTGCAGATAAACTCCGTTCATGAATTAATCAGATGTTTTGTTGGCTCGGTTCGCCCGTCAGCCGCGCAGGTAAAACCCATTCGGTTCGGTTCGGTTCGGTCTGCTTTTCGAGCCTCCATCTTGATTCTTACCGGAGGAAGTGCTTCATCTTGGCGGCTCCTGCTGGCTCGGTTCGGTTCGGTTCGGTCGTGGACCTGAGGACAGAGCAGAGCCTCTGTTATTCAGGCCCGGATATCCGGAGCTGTCCGCGGTGCTGACGGGCCGAGCCTGATCCCCGGATCCCTGCAGGATCGGTCCGGTCCGGTCCGGTTCGGTAGTGGGTGCAGAAGTGAACGGTTTTCTTACCTGTTCTGATGGCACGAGGCGATGCAGCGGAGGGATTCTGCGTTTTGTTGCCCAGCTACAGGCTCTGCTGCGCCTCCATGACGGCCACCGACGGTATGGCAAGCCGTCACCGCATTTAGTCTGACACCCTGGAACCAATACGTCATCGACCACCAAGTTCCGTTTGTTGGACGCGCGTGGATGGTCGATGTGGAAAAACAACTCAGTGCGAGTTTAATTAACAAAAGTATTCATACCCCTTGAATTAGTTCACGTTTTGTCCTGTTCCAACACCGTCCATAGTTTCTTCTTCTTTTAAACCATAGATTCTGAAAAGTGTGGCATGCATTTGTAACCGCCGTTTTCTGCAGGTTTGGACGGGGAACATCTGAAAGTCTCAGTCTGATCTTTGACTAGGCCATCCTAACCCATGAATTCTTCCATAATGTGAGGCTGCCGCCTAAAATAACTGGGGGGGAAAAAAGTTTGAGCTCCTCTGGCGAAACCTGAACAGCAGGCAGAGCCCAAAATTATTCATTCCTCTTGCAGATTTAGATTTAATATCAAAGCTGACCAACAGGTTCCTTCTTACCTGAAATGATATTAACATTCTGGATAAACAGGACCAGGGATTCTGGTATTATGACAACATTTCTATTTAAATTAGTTCAAGTTCCATTAGGCTTTAAGAAGTGCAGCTAAAAAAACAATTTTTTTATTGTTTGATTTTTGGTTCACTGCTGGCTGATTCGCTCCTGGATTATTTCAGAACTGATGTTATGATTCCAGTCTGATAAAAACTAAAACGACTTGCCATAGCACTGGAAGCTGCAGCGCATGCAGACACTGCAGTGGACAGACAGACAGACAGACAGACAGACATGCATCATCCCGGCGCTGCATGGTTTGTTTCTGCAGCTCAGATCGAGTCCAGCAAACACGTCGACCATCAGAATCCCGCTGGATTCTGGGAAACGTAATTTAAAAAAAAAAAAAAAATCCTGCAGGTACTAGGATGTGAGGGTTTACTTCTAATCCCTTATTTTCTCACCACTTGGTGGCGCTGTACCAACCTCTTTGTCCTCATATTAAAATGTTTCCTGAGACTAAACTTTTCCTCTGAGATGAATCTTTATTGCTGTTTATTAAAGTTACTCACATAAAAACCCAGAGATGTTCCGATTTATGGATTTATTATCGGAGTAAAGAAACTGAAATCATTCATTTGAAGCCTGAATTCTTCCAATCCACCACTAGATGGCACCAAATCCATCAGTTTGAACAGGAGACAGACTAGATTTTATATTTTAAAAAATCTATTTATTGATAAAACGGTAAACTGTGACAGCACGGTAACATGTTCCTCTGATGGCAAAAACTCATGTACAGCATCTTTATCTTTGGTCAATTAACAACAAAACAGAACTTGTAACCACAACAAAAGGCAAATAATTTGGTATTTAGATGACAGACTCTTTTACATCCAGTCCCAGATATTTACTGTAAATTAATTTAACAACCTCTGGTGGCGAAGCTTCAATCTATGGACGCACAGGTGAAATAAAAGGACACTTGGTGGAAAACGTTTCAGCTCTGATCCACAAAATAAAAACGATAAAAAGCTGTAGAAGGTAAACATTCACGTGTTTCTTCATGTAAAGTGCAGCTCAGATAATATTCAGTCTAATAGTCCAACTGGAAACTTTAGGGATTCGCCATATATCTGCATCGGACGATGTTCCCCATTTAGTAAAATATCAGTATCATATATTTATAAATACATATAAATAATAGGAACGTCCAAAATATCAATGTCAACATCATCAGTATCGGCTGAACCATTTGTAACACATCGTATCGGTTGGATGAGTGAATAAACAGCCCATATTTATTTCTTTGTTTGGTCACAGGAAGGGGCGGGGCTTGTGTCATGTGACTCATCGTGATGCAGCAAAGGATTCTGGGATGTTAAACTGAAGCAGGATGGGTATTTGTTCATGAGGTCAAAAGAGACGATAAATGTATCAGTTATTGGCAACATAACAGTAGTTTTAATATCAGATATTCATATTGGCACAAACCTGGATATAAAGGTTAATATAATATTATTAAGTATCGGTTCTCATTCATCAGACACTGAGATCAGTCTGATTGTATCAATTTATCCGTATTAAGCTAAATTAATATTTAGGAACTTTTCAGATGGTTTTACCGTTTCATATATTTGCGGTTTTGTTTCATTTTTGGTCATTTTTTTCACTTTCAGGAGGTAAAAGTAACCGAGTCCTTCAGGATATTTAGTAACAACCTCAAAAATCAGTTTTCACACATGTTAAGGCAGAAATGTAAAGTTATTTTACAATAATTTACTGTAAGAAATGTGATTATGTAGAAATAGTCCAGAGAAATACAAACTTTTCTCTGCACCCTTTATGCCAAGAGGAATAGTTAAAGAAGTTATTAAAATACATAATTATTTGGTTTTGTTTGATTAATGCTCAGAATCTGTTTTTTATTTTATGAATGGAGATCAGAACCAGCAGACTGGAGAATTTAAAAACAGTTTATCTTTGAGACTCAGTCAAATATTGAACCACAAAAATAAAGATTAATGAATGTGTAACAGCTTCAGCTCACTGGTCCTGAACTGGTTTGTTTACTGGAGGCAGGAAGGGAAGACTGGGCCACATGCTGGTGCAATGAGGAGTAGAGAGCGACAGAATCAGGTCATAATGATGGTCCGACCTGCTAAACTTATCGGGAATATTGAATATTCTTCAGTAGCAACAGCCACATAATTCAGCGATTCAGAAACAGGAAATACTAAAAAGGTCCGTGACCCGGACTGTAAACTCTCTGCCTGGCTTTGGAACAGAAAACCATCTGGTGTAACTCGTAACAGTAACTGTTACAGAACCTGGTTCCATCAGAGAGCCGTGAACATCGCGACCGATCCGGTTCTCTGAGCGTCTCCGCCTGCAGCCAGCAGCCGGTCGGTGGCCGGATTGGCGACGGCGTCAGCCGCCTGCGGGCCGGCGCCGTCCGGCACGGCGGAGAGCGTCGGCACGGCGTTGAACATGATGAAACCCATGGTGATGATGATGAACGAGACGATGTACAGCACAGAAAACTGAGCAGGAAACGACATGGAGATGACAGAAGGTCCATTTAGTGACAGCACTGAGGACCAGCTAATGCACCAGACATGCAATACCAGCAATGGCCACTAGGTGGTCAGAGTCCTGAACAGCCTCACCTGGTAGTTGAAGAGGAAGAGGCCGCAGAAGAGGCTGAACAGGTCGGCGGTGAGCAGCGACAGGTTGACGGCCGTGGCGCTGGTCAGCCTCACCACCACTGGCATGAAGCTGTACAGCGCGTACATGCACAGGGCATAGACCGCAAACAGCATGACTGCAGCACAACAACGCATGGCTGTTACTTAGCAACCAGAGACAAGAAGCACCATCACAGGTTCACATAAAGGTGCTGACTTACAGATGTAAAGATCCAATTTTATCGCTTTAACAGCATTGATTTCTAGTGCAGCCCTGAAATCAGAAAGCACGCGAGTAAACAAAGATGTAGAAACAGAAGCACCAACGTGGAGGCTGAATCCTCCAAGATGGAGGAGCTCTTAAACTCTTAGTGACTTACAGCTGTGCGCCACTGATCAGAGTCCCAAACAGTCCCATCATTCCCAGGAACTCGACCCGGCTCAGGTTCTTCACCGTGTGCTCCTGGCACAGGTTGGACACAGCATAGAGGACGGAGCTGAGCAGAACCAAGCCGTCACCCAGAACCACATCACTGGCTGCATGGAGGGAAAACTGGCAGTTAGAAACACTGGAGATGACAAAAACCTTAAATCCAGTAGAAAACACAGGAGACGGAATTAAATTAATGAATGTAAAATCATATCACGGTCCAAAATATTGTAAATAGATCTTCAGAGTAAAACAATTTACCAGACCATAATTTTTAAAAAAAACAGAGAAGTAATTTTTTGATCCAGGAATCTCTTGAGTTGTTATTTTTGCTTCATGCTGAACGTTGAATAGATGCTTTGAAGGCGACAGGGCGGACCAGCAGCTGCGCTCTATTTCCCGGAAATTAGGATTTATAAAGAAAAAGTGCGCACGGCTTTATACATCCGACTTTTTTTGTGCGCCGCACTTCTGTAAATTTTTCCGTACGCGCAGTCTTTTATGCATAAGGCGCCAGAACTGGGCTGTTCAGATTGCCGATCAGAAACCGGATGTTGGTCCCACGTGTGCAAAAAAATCTGATTTGTGTTGCACTCGACTCCTGTATTAATATGGCCTAAATGTGGACCAGTGTGCAAACTTTCCTGTCATGCACTTCATAGTTAACATTAGCTTAAAGTTATAAAATCAACTGCAGATGGACAGAAAGCATTTGAATGTTGTGGCAGACTGATTATGTGTGAAAAATGAGACATGCACAACAACTGCATGCCTCCCAGAAACCATTCAGATACATCAGAGTAAAGGTCAGAACTGGAGCAAACATTACGTATATCTGAATGCTGTCAGAATCTTTGACCGAAGTGCGTTTTTAAATCCCTGGGTAGAGTGCCGGTCTGTTAGGTCTCCATGTTGCTGCTCTCATTTGTTCTGAGCTTCTCACCAAATTTACTTCATGATCTCACAGCAGAGCTGCAGATTCACCACGTCACCAAGTGGACACTGTTAGCTAACCAGAGTCAGCATCACCGCTCTTCAGCAGTGATGAAAGCGTCCTTACGGGATCCCTGGTCCCTCCCGGCTACGATGTCGGCCCCCACCATGGCCCCCACCCCCAACAGGCACACCACCACGGCCACGAAGTGCAGGGGCCTGTAGCGCGTCTTCAGGAAGATCCACGACAGAACCATCAGCACCGGGATCACAAAGCAGTCCAGCAGCTGGAACCGCAACACAGGAAACACATTCGCCGATAAAAATTAAACATTTTTCAGTTAAAATGATTTCTGGTTCATTTGAAATGTGAATCATTTCACTTTTCTGCAGTACTTGAAAAGAAACTCCTTAGACAACGACAGTTTGCTGCAGCTGCCTGCGTTTCCTCCGTACCTGAATGCTGGTCAGGGTGGTGAACTGGTACGCCTTCACCACTGTGTAGTTTGCCTCCACATCGGCCAGAGCCATCACCAGATACTTCCACCACTTGGTTCTGAGGATCTTCAGGATGTTGCCGTCACCTGCAAGAACACGTTGGCAGACAGACGCCATTTTCTCCGAAGTTTACAGAAAAACACGACAACTTTCCACACAGAGCAAATCCACTATTCAGTAAAAATAAAATAAAAATGGTTTACCTGGGAAATAAATCATTACAGTTCTATTTTCTTCCATTAAACGGCAAGTTTAAATGCACCAGTTTAAAAAAAATTTAACTGAGGAAGTTGCTATGGACGCTCAGATTTCCATGGAGTCGTTCTGACCTTTGTGGATGCAGAGGGTGGGGGTGTAGGTGAACAGCAGCAGGGCATAGTTCAGGAAGCTCTGCAGCATGGGCGTCTCCACCCCGGCGTTGGCCAGATACTGGCAGCTGCCCGCCGTCCCGCAGATCAGCAGGGACAGGACCTGCCCCATGGCGAGGGTCTTCAGCAGCCGGCTGCAGGGGCTGGGGGGAGAGAAGGAGTTACAATTTTACGTTTTCAGGCTGGATGTTTATTTTGCGATTATTAATTAGATTAGCTACTGCTGTGGTTAGCTAATCTAAATGAGCTAATCTGACACAGCGGTGGTTGATTAGCTAAGTTAAGCACCTGCTCTGTTGATCTGTTACAGAGTTGGTGTTTGGGTTGCCTTTCACTTTAACGGAACCAAATACACCTAATTCCACAGCATATCTACATGTTAAGTTGTCAAAGTCAAGCTAGCATAACTGAGCTACTTTCCTCTCCCTTGCCATTTTTTGCTAATTAAAACTTTTTCCTGTTCTTTCAAAACTATTCTTTAACTTTTCATTCATGGTGCCATTACAAAACCAAACATGCAAGTATTTAATTAGTATTGTATGTGACAAACCAACACTAAGTGGTGTGTGATTGTGAAGAGGAAACATTCATTTTCAAGTCTTTCCTTGGTTAGAGTTAGATCTGTCATTAACATGTACACTTGCTGTGGCCATTAGGGCTGTAAAGTTCTTTCAGTTGCCAAATATGTTACTTTCATTCAGAGCACAATGCAAAATCTGAATAAGTTAAAGGACCAGCAGCACATAATAAATCTGACAAAACAGTCAAAGAAGAAATATTTTACACACAGTAACTAAAAACTGGAGATAAGACCGACAGAGCGCTGCTCACCATGAGAAAATGTCCTTCAGCCTGTCTCTGTCCAATCTGCAGCCGTTTCTCCATTTTCCACACAGGCTGTCCTCTGTGGGCCCCTCCATCACTGTGACAGCTCAGCCTGGCCCCACGGGATTAAACCGAGTTTATGTCATTTTTAGTCATCTTCATCTGACAAGCCGAGCAGAAAATCAGACAAATATTCTAAAACCCTGGTTCCTTCTCACAGAGGGCAAGAAATATTCTAAGTATTTTTCCCATAATGGCAAAACATTCATGTAATTCTGCAGAAAATGAAGAAGAGACCAAAGCAAACAATCTATAGCTTGTGGCTCAACTGGGAAACTTGAAAACAGTTACTTTAAATGATAAGTTTACACTTTCGCTCCAAAGGAAATAAGCCGAATATTACAGGAGCCCTGATTGAGCCTTACAGTTTGTATTATTCCAGTTGATCAGCTTTATTTACCTGCCAAGAACCGCAGAAATGTTAAAACTGTTACTATTTCTGTGGAATTCGTTCTAGCTGCTCTGCACACGAGCCAGGCGGCGTTGGTCGGCGCTTCTTTGTGTTTTTAAACAACTCTCGGCTAAAATACAGAGAAAACGTTTTTAAAAACATGAACGAGAACAAACCTTTTTCTCCTCCGTCATCTCATTTCATTGCTCAGATATTTCCCAGACGAAAATATTGGTCGTATTTCAGCTTTATCTTCACACACACGCCTCGCAGGACCTACTCAGTCTAACGTGTGCCACTAAAGCCCGCCCCCTGCGCTCTGATTGGTTGAAACGGAGATAACGGACGCAGTCATTGGTTTATTGCTGCTGCTTTTCCTGTCTGCTTTTAATATGCAATAAATATGATCTGGGGAAGTATTTACCAACAGACAATTAGCCTTTTTTTGTGGTCATTTTTACCATAGATATTTTACATCATGCTATAAAAAGAACTACCATTAACTATCTGGGCATTTTAGGAAAGAGATTTGATAAATTAAAATTCAAAAATTTACTTTTGGAATAAATAAACTAAATGTTTCTAACTGGTATTGTTTAAGTACCTTCAAAGAGCCGCTGTGGATGGTGATGCTGTGGGCAGGAAGGACCTCTGGTAGCAGTCAGTCTCCCAACGGTCTGGAGAAGCCTCTGGCTGAAGACTGTTGCTGTATGACAGTCTGCAGCTATTGTGGCATGCTAAGAGCTAAACATGCAGGCAGCAGAGACGATATTCTTCTGTGAACAACACCAATTGTTGGCCAGCTCACTGATAATAAAGAAATGAGAAATAATGACACTTTGTTATCAGCTTCCTTGGCCTTCAGTTCCAAACCTTGAGAATCTGTCAGGACGCTGATGCTCTGCCTCTTTTCAGGAGGACAAAGCATATTTTTCTGTAACATGTTGTAATATCTTCCAAACAGGGATGGAGTCAAGGCCAGTTCTTCCAAGACAATAAGACAAGCCTGAATGGTTAGACTTTGACTAAAATTTCAGGACATTGTTGTGGCTCTGTGTGTTGAGTTTTGTGAATCATAAGTTAAGAACACACCGGGGAACATGGTGGACGTATTTTGTTTGTCAAATGTCCGGTGTGATGACAGAAGGTAAAATGATTTTTGACCACTTTTTGCACTTGTAACATCTGATTAAGTCAATTTTTGTTTCCATCTTAGTTGTAAGACATTTTTAGTTATTATTTTGTCCACATTTTTGCTGGAAGTAAACTGCATATATATATATTTTTTCAAACAATCAAGTCAGAACTGCATTCAAGAAACAAAACACCTGGAAAATTACTGCTGAATCAACCGGAAGCCGTGTGCATGGAGGTCTAACTGAGGCCGTTAATGAAATTGTGTTCACAGGCACAGGGCCGTCCGAAGCCTTTATGGGGTCCTGGCATTGAGTGTGAAATATTATTTTAGCTATTTGAAAGTAACACCAGCTGATGGATAATAAAAACTACAGCAAAGTAAGGTAAGTTAACAAGTTTGGTATATTTCCCCACAGTGGCAGCAGCCAACAGCAGGAAGATATTAACTTATTATTTGGGTAACAACTATAAAAAGAAACTTTTTTTCTATGTGGAAAAGCATTTAGTTTGTATTTTTAAACATTATTTTAAGTATGCATTATATTTATTATGCTAACCTGGTGCTGTGTGGGGTCTTATGCAGCTGCTTAACTTGCATTGCTTTGGGCCGGCTCTGCACTGTGAACTGATGGCAGAAGGTGTTTGTTTAACAGCTCCGCACAATTCCCAGGCAGACTCCTATCCTGGTGGTGAATATTAATGCTACCTGAAAGCAGGCCAACTTAGAAATTACCCAGGATTTTAAAATATTGCTTCAGTTTTCTGAAAATTCTCCTATCGGTCTCAGCAGCTGTGTTGTTTGTGTTCTGATTATCTGTTCTGTTGTTTTTCTACGCGGGTTGGAATCCCTCCTGCTGACGTGGGAAACCTTGATCCAACTTCGTAAGGCAGAAGAAGGAGTGATAACAAACACTGAGGTGCAGTTCTCCTGAGACCGTTATGATACGTTCTGGTTCTGATCCGACTCAGTGGGAACTGTGTGAAAATATGCCTGTTGCAGCAATGCCTACCACACGGTGCTGAGGGGAAAAAACCTGAGTCAATCCCTACATGGAGGCTAGCAGAAGTTCAGTTTTTGTCTACTTATTAAAGAAATGCCACAATTAATAACAGCGCTGTGGAAAAGTAATTACACTCCTCTACGGATTTCTGATGTTTTTATATTTTTATATCTGAATTGAACCAGTCAAAGATTAGACATAATCTATTTTATAGTTTCAGTTCTACCCATCCCTTTCTAATGCCTCCCTGGGCAACCGCCCATATCAAAAACAACCAACATCGAAATATTACTTTAGTGTGAAAAATGGTATTTCAACGGATGATATAAACATTGCACACAGTGATATTGCGATGACAGTATATTTGCAGTACATTGTGCAGCTCTCAGTGGATGGAAAACAACATTGCAAGTTTGCTATTTAACACAAACTGTAAGTGTGTCTCATGTAATTTCGGTTAAAACATGTGAAGTTACTCTTAATTGCTGGAGGATTCAGAAATTCAACTCAAGTAAGAATAACAGCATTACAGAAATCAATAGAAAAATAACAGTGTCCTAAATCTACTTCTAAAAGTATTGGTTCCCCTAAAATATAACATACTAGCTCGTTACCTCTGTTTCAAATTTGAAACATCCGAGGGGACTCGAACGCAGCATATTTCCCCCCCACTCTTCATGTTCACGCGAGATTTTCCGAGAGGATAAGTTGAGGGAACATGGCGGCGCCGTCTAATTTGCTGAAGGTAGGAACCTCTATTCAGTGATGTGTTCTGTCAGCTGACTGCAGCGGCTGTCCGGCCCGCGGTACCGCAGCGGTTCCGCTCCGGGTTTACCGAACAGCACCGGGCCATAGCGGTGCTGTCAGGGCCGCTCCACCGGGTAGTAGCAGCTAAACTCAGGGGCTACAGCACAGCTAGCTGTGGGGGAATAAGGCAGAAACAACGGGACCCTGTGGGGAACAGAACCAGGTTCTGAATGGGAGGCTCTCCTTCTGGGCTGGTCTCAGTTCTGATCCGCTGTCATTCAGTAGATGTGATGGTTCTTCCAGACCCAGCAGGAGGTCCATGGATCAGCTGTCAGCCTCCTCATGTTGTCCCCTGATGAACTGATCCTGTCAGCTGGGCAGAGATGAGGTTTGGTCCAAACAGATCATTTATTCTGAAGGAGTCCATTTATCCAGTATAGGCAAGTTTATTTGTGTTTCAGCAGCAGAACAATTCAGGTTGTAAATGACAACAAACATCACAGGAGTAAAACAAAGACAAGGAATGAAAAGTTGTAATCCAGATTAGATTAGTATCAGTTAATATTCCAGTTGTTATGAATGAAAAGCGGCTCTGAACAGGCAGGTTTTTGGTCTGGATTTAAAGGAACTCGGTGTTTCAGCTGTTTTTCAGTTTTCTGGATGTTTGTTCCAGATTTGTGGTGAATAGAATCTGAATGCTGTTTCTCCATGTTTGGTTCTGGTTCTGGATGCAGAGCAGAACCAGAACCTTGAGAGGTCTGAAGGCTGATCCAGCAGCAGCAGATCTTTAATGTATAGTGGTGCTAAGCCATTCAGTGATTCATAAACAACAGCACTTTAAAGTTTATTCTCAGACCTGTGAAGACGCTGCTGCAGTAATCAACAAGACAAACACCTGGATGAGTTTCTCTGATCCTGGAAATGTTCTTCAGCTGATAGAAGACCCGCTTTGGAAAACTCTTTATGTGGCTCTGACGGTTCAGGTCAGAGGTCAGCCTGATCTCTAGTTTTTTAAAACTATAACTATAGATCGTTCCCTTTAGGCTCAAAAATAACTTCAGTTTTGTTTCTGTTTTACTGTAGACAACTTGGCCACATCTGTATAATTATGGATATGAATTTGGTTTTTTACTTTAAATTTATTAGCAAAAAATGTGTCTGCAAATGTGATGACTTTCCCAGGTCAAATGAAATTCAGTGGCCTTTATCCAATCAAATTAAGCTTGTTGGATCATGTGACACCAGTGGGCCACAACGTGTCTATTAAGAGTTAGCTGGTGAGCGTCTCTAAACCAGAGCCTCTGCAGGTAGATGGCGCTCTGGTTGTCAGTGAAACATTTCACCAAGGTGAGGTCCAGCCTCCTGGAGTCACATGATCAAAGGAGCCTAACTGCTTGATCCATGGGGGGTTGATTGCTTTGGCCTGGGTCTCCAGAAGGTCACTATGTTCCCAGTCAAAGTTTTGGTCATGTCACTTGAAGTGGAAGAGGTCAGGAACAGATGGGTGATGGCTTCTGGTTTAAGATGCTGCAGTTATGGATTGAAGTTTTTATTTATTAGTGACAATAAATAACGTGAATACATCTGACATAAAGGGAAGAGCTTGCTGTAGTTTGTGCTCCTCCTCTGTCTGTCTCCAGAACAAAGGCTCCCTCCAGTTTGAGGATAAATGGGACCTGATGCGCCCCATCGTCCTGAAGCTGCTGCGCCAGGAGTCCGTCACCAAGCAGCAGTGGTTCGACCTCTTCTCGTGAGTCGTCTTGTAATTCTCACAGCTTGTGTTGCTTCCTGTGGGCGCCACCTTGTGTCTCCTGGTCGTCCCTGCAGGGACGTCCATGCGGTCTGCCTGTGGGATGACAAAGGACCCGCTAAGATCCACCAGGCGCTGAAGGAGGACATCCTAGACTTCATCAAACAGGCTCAGGCAGTAAGGCGTTACAATCATGTTGTTATAACAGAAAATCTGCTCTTAAAGGGACAGTATCATAAAAAATAAAAATGTTTTAACTTTCCGTCATCTTATGATGTTAATCCCTCATCAACAACACAAGGAGAAATCCTTTAATCTCCATGGCAACAATTTACCTGAGCAAAACGCCTGGGTGGACGTAGCCCCGCCTTCGAGCTGCACCTCCTTCAGACTAGCCAGCAGCAATTGGCAAACACCCGCTGAGCTCATTACAGGAGCTACTTCTCTGGTAAAAATGTGAAAGGGTTAATAGAGGAGCCATGTTGGGACGATGATTCAGAAAGAGCAGAAGTTCTTAAAGAGACAGATGCCCAATTTCAAGGCCTTAAATCAGGAAGGAAAAAAAGTTTTAAGTTAGAATTATATAAGTAGTATTTTTATATCGACTGAAGGAAACTTAGTTACTGAAATGGTGCTTTGTGCCGGTAAGACATGGTGGTGTGTTTGGTCTGGCAGCGGGTGCTGAGTCACCAGGACGACACGGCGCTCCTCAAGGCCTACATCGCGGAGTGGAGGAAGTTCTTCACTCAGTGCGACATCCTGCCCAAGCCGTTCTGCCAGCTGGAGATCACTCTGATGGGCAAGCAGGGCAGCAACAAGAAGTCCAGCGTGGAGGACAGCATCGTCCGCAAGGTGCGCCGCTGTCCGGTTCCGACCCGGCTCCGGTTCCGACCCGTTCTCCTGACTCTCCCCCTCCTGACCGACTGCAGCTCATGCTGGACACGTGGAACGAGTCCATCTTCTCCAACATCAAGAGCCGACTGCAGGACAGCGCCATGAAGCTGGTCCACGCCGAGCGGCTGGGCGAGGCCTTCGACTCTCAGCTCGTCATCGGAGTACGGGAGTCCTACGGTGACAAACTTCTATCATCTCTGCTTCTGCTTTTCCCAAACTCACAAACGCTAACGGCCAAAACAACAAAAATAACGATTCAGTTTAGTTTTTAGATCCGTTCCACATCAACAGGCGTATATTATACATTTTGAGGATTCTCTTTTACAGCGAGTAAAGGAAATGCAAGTTCTGCTTCTCAGACAATCAGAGCCTTACATCATCAGGCCTGTCACAATAATAACAATAATGACACTTTTAATGCAAGGACACATTTTCAAGGATCAATGAACTTTAAATTCTAATGATAATTTAATACTACAACTGGAAAACATTTTAAATATCCTAAATATGCAAAGCAACAGAAACAACAAACAAAATAAATTATAAAATCTTCAATAGTTCTAGTTGAGACCAAAACTCTAAAATGAAACTTTTATAATCCAGCTTTTGATAAAAAGAGAAAAACAATAAATGATACAAATGGAAGTTAATGAGCTCGTTTTTATTTATCGTGCGATTAATTGATTTGTTGTTTATTGTAACAGTGTCTCACTTATGTCATTTAATTTATAGGTACTACTTCATTTTGATCTTTAAAACACCAACATTTCCACATGAATGTATTCCTGCTCCGTCTGATGAATAATTTTTAAACTAAATGACGTTTTGATCAGTTTTCAGGAGCCTTTTTAACAAACACGTCTTTACTCTCCTCTGACTCATTTCTGTCAGGATACTTTTTACTTTTACTAGAGTAAGAAGATGTGGAAGTAGAGTTACTACCTACACAACTACTAGATAAATACAGTGATGGCTTGCCATAGGGTTGTGATTATATGTCCTTATGGCTTGCTACAGCTCCAGTTGGACACTCATAATGATTCCTTGAGCCAAATGATGCTATTACTGCATTAGTTTGGTGTGGAGTGCTTCAGGTAACGCATGCAGCCTTTACTCAGCTAAACCGACACGTTTATGAGACTCTGAGCAGTAGAACTACCTGTTTAACGGGCTGACGTGATTGGCTGCTGGACTCCAGATGCTGCCCGCTGCTCTCTGACCTTTTTCCTAACCTCCTGTTGTTTACTGATTTCTCTCTTTGTTTGCTGATTTTTCTCCATCAGTGAACTTGTGCTCCAACCCTGAGGACAAGCTGCAGATCTACAGGGATAACTTTGAGAAAGCGTACATGGACTCCACTGAGAGGTTCTACAGAACCCAGGCGCCGTCCTACCTGCAGCAGAACGGAGTCCAGAACTACATGAAATACGTGAGTTCAACACACAAAGCCACTAATTTACACACACTCAAGAAAACTATTTATTTTCTCTGTCTGAAGTTAAATCAGAACAAACGTTTCTTATTTCAGTTAAAATTACCAAAACTTGTTTCTATTCGCCAAATGCCAGAAAACTTATTGAGGACAGAAAGTTTTCTGACTTTCATTGAATTCAAAAGTTTTACTTCGGTCAAACCTTTATGGTTTCCTTCCACTAAGATCTGATATGATAACTGACACATTTGGGTTAATTAGAGTCACTCGTGTTTACGACTTTTAAACAAAGTCAAAAGAAATCAGCCAAGATGGCAAACTGGAATAACTTTGGTAATTCTAACTAAACTAAAACAAGAAAAGTTTTAACTTCAGACAGAGGAAAAAAAAGTGTTTGTGATGCCTTCATGTTTGCTGGGAGATGTTCTGGTTTCTGTCACTGGGTTTTATGGTTCTGTAACTGGTTCTGGTTTCTGTCACTGGGTTTTTGGTTCTGTAACTGGTTCTGGTTTCTGTCACTGGGTTTTTGGTTCTGTAACTGGTCTTCTGCCCAGGCGGACTCGAAGCTGAGGGAAGAGGAGAAACGAGCGCTCCGATATCTGGAGACGAGACGCGACTGCAACTCCGTCCAAGCTGTGAGTTTTTCCTCCATATTTTAGTGCTAAATCATAAAACATCTTTATGAATGTTATGAAACGTTGTTGCTGAATATTTCCGATGTGCCGCCAGCTGATGGAGTGCTGCGTAAATGCTTTGGTGACGTCCTTCAAGGAGACCATCTTAGCCGAGTGTCCAGGCATGATCAAACGAAACGAGACCGACAGTGAGTCCAGAACTCAAACGATCCGTGGGACTTTTTTAAAATTATCATTAAACTTTATTTTTAATTCCACCGAGATTAAAAATCAATTTTACTAGAGAATTCTGACCAATGCTGTGGTCGGGATAAGCTAAGTGTGGATCAGAAACAAAATGTCTCAGGAGGTCAAACGTTGCACCCAACCATGATATTAGTGATTGACTTTTCTGACGATTAATTGGATTAAAAAATTGGCACATTCTGCAGTATTTTAGTATCACCACAACATATTAGAGATACATTAAAAGATGCAAATAAGGAAATAAATCATTTCATTTTTCAAGTGAAGAAAATAAACATTTTATTGCTTAAAATACACAAACAGGATTCCTGCAGTAAAGCTTCATCATTTGTAGCAAAGGATAAAAAAATCCTTAAGTTCAACATGTAAAAAGCTCAGATTTGCTTGTTTTATTTTATTTTGATTGACCAATTAATAATTGAAAGCAGAGATTTAGTTATTCAGAATGTGCGGCAGCTGAAGCTAAAATATTTACTGAAAAAGGTTTTTTGTGTTTTTGCCCAGTTTTGCCTTAATTCTGCTCTGACTGATCACAATCAATAATCTTTTTTCTCTCTACTACTGAGTACTTAAATAATTAATTAATTGTGATTGATTCAGCTCTTGTGCAGAGTTTTTTTTACAGCTTCTCTGAAACATTAGAGCGAATCCTGTGTTGACCTCTGACCCCCAGAGCTCCGCCTCATGTTCTCCCTGATGGACAAAGTTCCCAGCGGCATCGATCCGATGCTGAAGGACCTGGAGGAGCACATCATGAGCGCCGGCCTGGCCGACATGGTGGCGTCAGCCGAGACCATCACCTCAGTGAGCGACGCACACACAGGAAGACTGGAAGGCTCCACCAGTTCAACCAGTTCCACCATCAGATCCAGAGCAGAACCAGAAACTTCTTCCGTTCTGTGAATTCACTCAAACTAAACTCACTCTGACTTATGAGAGAATTACAATATAAGATCATACACACAGCAAAACACTAAATGTTACCCAAAAGTATTTAAATTTTACATTTATTGATAATATCTCAGTGCAGACAAAACTTTCTTAGGACAGTTTTCACTGCAAAAGTAGAAACTCTTGACCTGCTTGGGTCCAGTCGTTGTTTTACAGGTGTGACCCGTAAAACCACCTGGATCATAAGAACCGACTGAATGTGTCATAATTAGGAGCCGGGAGGGAAAACATGGAGGCTCTGCTTCCTCTACAAATAAATGTTTATGGTTTAAAATGTTTTCTGCTGCAGGATTCAGAGAAATATGTGGAGCAGCTGCTGACTCTGTTTAACCGCTTCAGTCGGCTGGTGAAGGAAGCCTTCCAGGACGACCCGCGCTTTCTCACCGCCAGAGACAAAGTCAGTTTCCCCTAAAACTCAAAAAATGAAATCGTTTAAAAAAAGCAGCGATGAGGTTTTCCTCTTGACGCTTCCTCTCTTTCAGGCGTACAAAGCCGTAGTGAATGACGCCACCATCTTTAAGCTGGAGCTTCCCATGAAGCAGAAAGGGTAAGAGGACCTCCTGCTGCTGATGCTGCCCCTGCAGCAGCGCTGACCTCTGACTTCTGACCTGCTGCTCACAGGGTGGGGCTGAAAACTCAGCCGGAGTCCAAGTGTCCGGAGCTGCTGGCCAACTACTGCGACATGCTGCTGAGGAAGACGCCGCTGAGCAAGAAGCTGACCTCAGAGGAGATCGAGGCCAAACTCAAGGAAGTGGTGAGTCCATAAGTATTCATACCCCGAGCCGCTCCACGTTCTGCCGCCGCAGGGGATTTAAAGAGACAGACGCAGAAAAATTACGGAGTCATGATTACAAGGTTTACTGGACAATAAAATGTCCCAGAAGTCATGAAAATAATAATATTGTTGTTTTAAGATCATTTTCAAGTAATGGCATAAAGTGAACACATTCACAAAGATTAATAAACTTTTAATTCTAATGAACATTTAACACAGGAAGACATTTTTAAAAAATGAATAAACAAAACAACAAATGAATTATGAAGTCTTCAAATAAAGATCTAAACTGTTAAATAATAATAAACAGCTGCTCTGCATTCAGAAAGTACATCTTAAAGTAAATAATGTTGAACATCTTTTCACATTAATTCACGATGGTTTTTCAGAAATTACAAAAATTAGCAGTAAATTCACAAATACGCATCAGCGCCAAAAAGAGCAAAGTTCTGTTGAGTTCAGGTGAATTTGTTGAATGCAGAATCGCTAAAACCAGAATGTATGATTGATCTGGCAGAAAACAAATAAAAATGGATTTTACTGATAAAATAATATTTAAACACTCAGCTGTTTGACACAGGGCCTAGTCAAAGTCCAGAGCTAAATCCAAACTGCAGTTCTCAGATCCATCCAGGAAAGGAGTAAAATGTTCAAAGCTGCTGCCAGAAGCGTCTCTGTACCCAGAAGAGCTGAAAATAAATGCACTCCACACTTTTCAGATTGTTTGGGTGGAAAATAATCAATCATGAATCTTTATCTTCCGATCGATCCTTCAGAACCTGATCTGGGTCATGAAACGAGTCGGACGTGGTCCCTGAGCAGAGCTCGGTGTGCTAACGACCCGTTTCCTTTGTGCAGCTTCTGGTTCTGAAGTACGTCCAGAACAAAGACGTGTTCATGCGGTACCACAAAGCCCATCTGACCCGCCGCCTCATCCTGGACATCTCGGCCGACAGCGAGATCGAGGAGAACATGGTGGAGTGGCTCCGGGTACCACACTCAGCCGGCGGTTCTGATCAGAGCGGGTCTGCCGGTCCGGACCTGACGCTGTGATGTCATCTCTCCTGACAGGAAGTGGGGATGCCGGCGGACTACGTCAACAAGCTGGCCCGGATGTTCCAGGACATCAAGGTGTCCGAGGATCTCAACCAGTCCTTCAAGGAGATGCACAAACACAACAAGCTGGCGCTGCCAGGTAAACACAGCCGCACAGAACCAGAACCGGGCTTTGGACCGCTTCTACCGAGAATGATACTCTATATTGTTCCAACAAACACAAGTGATCAACCAGGCTGAATATAAATAATAGGATTAGTGAATGAGGGAGCTTGGAGGGGGCGCTCAAACAAACCTGCAGCCAGTTCACATCAAAAGACTCAGAATATATAAACTATAATGAAAAGAAAATATTTTATTTGCTTTTGGGAACCAGGTTGACGGAGTTACCAGGTTTCCCACTCTGCCTGTTTTAACAAGGCCACAGATCAAACTGTCTGTCCAGCGGTGGGCACTGCTTGCTTAAAGTTAGCTGCACTAGACCTAAAGCACAGATAAACATTAGAGCTACTAATGCTAACGTGCAATACCAAGAGAGTTTAGCAGAAGCTAATGCTAAAGCAATAGATCAAAATACCTTCAGTATTTAGCTGAAGGTAGTGCTAAAACATTATAGTTTAGCTAAAGCTAAGAGCTGCGCTAACATAACATTTAGTGGAAGCTAACGTTAAAGCATTATATCAACATAATTTTTAGCTAGAGTTAGTGCTACACAATATGGTCCTTAGCAGAAGCTAATTTTTCTGTTTACTTCCTGCAGCGGACTCTGTGAACATAAAGATCCTGAATGCGGGCGCGTGGTCGCGCAGCAGCGAGAAGGTGTTTGTGTCTCTGCCCACGGAGCTGGAGGACCTGATCCCGGAGGTGGAGGACTTCTACAAGAAGAACCACAGCGGCAGGAAGCTGCACTGGCACCACCTCATGTCCAACGGCATCGTGAGTGCAGCCGACCCGCAGCAGACTCAGCAGAACGCTCAACCAACTAACCCTCAACCTTCCTCACGCCTTCAGATCACCTTCAAGAATGAAGTGGGCCAGTACGACCTGGAGGTCACGACCTTTCAGCTGGCCGTGCTGTTCGCCTGGAACCAACGGCCCAGAGAGCGTATCAGCTTCGAGAACTTGAAGCTGGCCACAGAGCTGCCCGACGCCGAGCTGCGACGGACGCTCTGGGTAAAGAGCCATAACGTTCTGTGGGGTGCTGGGTTTGGATTGGCTGACTGTTCTGGTCTGATCCGTGTCTTCCAGTCGCTGGTGGCGTTCCCCAAGCTGAAGCGCCAGGTTCTGCTGTACGACCCGGCAGTGTCCTCACCCAAAGACTTCGCAGAGGGAACGCTGTTCTCCGTCAACCAGGATTTTTCTCTTGTGTAAGGAAGCGGAGGGGCGGCGGCTCAGGGTGGTGCAGAGGGGCGGCGCGGGAGGGCAGCAGCTGG
This sequence comes from Poeciliopsis paucimaculata, assembly GCA_903067055.1. NCBI lineage: Eukaryota > Metazoa > Chordata > Actinopteri > Cyprinodontiformes > Poeciliidae > Poeciliopsis > Poeciliopsis paucimaculata. The sequence goes on along the minus strand of CAEGAD010017123.1, from coordinate 18,814 downwards.
CACGGGGCTCACAATACGTCACACAAGATGCTCAGACAGGAGCAGAGAAATGTTCAGGAGAGTCCGACATTAAAAACGGAGTGTAGTCATTACCAGACAACACAAACCAAACAGAGTTCGTTTGATGCAAGTCGGAAACCTACAGGGTCGTAGAAAAGTGAATTTAGTTTGATTCAAATTAAGACTTCATGAATATATATTTCAATGATTCTGGTTTACAGGTAACGTAACCTGAACCTTAAAGCCTAAGAGAATCACATCGTAGTGATAAAGAAAGGTCTTTTGGAAAGTTAAGTGGAAGGAAAAACTCAACTAGCAACATCCAGACTAATACATATCCCTGTCTGTGGAATGAATCAACAGACCCAATGAAAAGTTAAAAAAAAACAAAAAAAACAGCTGTGATCAACAAAAACAAAAAATCCCTTTAATGTCACTTTAAAGGGAGAAAATATGCTTGCATATTTTTTATTTAATTGTCATTTATAGAAATCATTTTTCATTTATTAAGTGTTTTTCAAATTTTGTTGCTCTGGATTAATTTCTTAAAGCCATAAAAACAGTAAAACTTTGCAGGGAGTGAATACTTTTCATTGACACACAGGGATATGTACTTCTGATGATTCTGGCTTTTGCTTGTGGATTTTTCTTCTACCACAGTTTTTCCTTCCACTGAACTCTCCATTGAAATAGTACTTTGTTATAGATTTGACGTGATACTGTGAGGACTTGAGGTTTGCTTTCTGTTTTCTGTAAGTGTGAATCACCAAAATGAACAGAAATAAACACATTAAATGTGTCACGGTGCATTTAATGACTCTAGTTGAATCCACAGATCTTCAGCTATTCTTTCCCTGAACAGAACAGCTTCATGTGCGCTCAGACTTCTACAGTGATTTTTTGATTTTTAATGTTTCCAGAAAAAACTCAAAGGTCCAGAAGAGAGGAAAGATCAACCTGATTGGTCGGCTGCAGCTCACCACCGAGCGAATGAGAGAGGAGGAGAACGAAGGCATCGTCCAGCTCCGGATCCTCAGAACTCAGGTAAGAAGGACCAGCATGAATGCACACGTGGGCTTCAGCGCAGGGCATTCTGGGTAAACACACTAACATGTTAGCCTAGCGCTAGCAGGAGAAATGGCTTGTGGTCTTTAACCAAAGAGAAATCCTCCAACCACTAAAGTTTGATGCCTCTATTTTAGTTTCTATTTGGTGAAGAAGGAAGTTCTTCACCAAATAGAAGAACTTTTGGTGAAGAAAGTTCTTCACCAAAAGTTTGCATGTTCTTCTACATGCAAACCTCTTCAGAGGTTTGCATGTCGTTTCCTTTAGTGGCTCTTGGTGCAGCGCCCCCACAGGCCAGGAGGGGAACAGGTTGGCTTGACTCAGAACCACAGCAGCTGCAGATGGAACAGATGATGAAGTTTTGGTTCCCAATCAAACGGGAGCCTATTGTACCGTGCTTCCATTCAAAATGCTTCTTTAAATTTGATAAGATGTTATTGTAGCTTGCTGAGACTCGCAGCACAAATTCCACAGAGAACCTTAATGTCTTCAGCTTCAAAACATTACAAGGTGTTTACCTTGTGTTGCTGAATTAGTGCAACCTAGTGCTGAAAACATGATGTGTTGCAAATGACAAATATGTCTTTTAGGAACATAAAATGAGAAAAATCTGACTTTAATGAGGAACTTTAGTCTGTTGCTTCACTTCCTCTCCTCCTCCTGCAGGAGGCCATCATCCAGATCATGAAGATGCGGAAGCGCATCAACAACGCCCAGCTGCAGACGGAGCTGGTGGAGATCCTCAAGAACATGTTTTTACCACAGAAGAAGATGATCAAGGAGCAGATCGAGTGGCTGATAGACCACAAGTACATAAAGCGGGACGAGACGGACATAAACACCTTCATCTACATGGCGTAGCGCCGTCAGGTCTGAGCTTCCACTGGGCCGGGCCTGATGGACTCCAGAACATTCCCAGGACTCCCAGTCTGCTGTACAGAACTTTGTTTGTTTACTGCAGGGAGGCTGAGTTCAGACGAGACGGAACAAACTTCCTGCCTTAAACCTAAACCTAAAACAGCAGCAGAAGAAGAAGAAGCTGCGTCTCTGATGCCGGGTCACCACAGGTTCTACGGAACCACGACTGTGACTACACTCCTGGTCCGGGTTTGAGGAAGCTGCGGCTTTGGAACCTCTGCAGTCCGACCCAAATCCAGACCACTTGAACTGAAGCGCTGCCATGTTTTCCTCAGAAGCGATGCTGCTACGTGACCCGGTTGCTCTGGTTCCACACGGTTCTGATCCGACACGATTGGAACCGCTGCTCGGATCCATTCTGGGTCATTCTCAGATAAACACTTCAAAGGTCAGACCTGGACCCAAACAAAGGGCTGACTCCGCCCACACCTGGCCTTTGGCTCTGCCCACAACACTGGCCCTGCCCACACCTGGCCGCTGGCTCCGCCCACATTTGGGTTCTGTGCTGCAGAAACTGATTTTTTTCAAATAATTCCTAATTTTCGTGTTTTCTTCCACTTTTAGAAACTGAAACATCTCACTGAATCAGAAAATCACCAAAATTAAAACAAATAATTCCTTAAATTGAATTAATTTAACTCAAACTGAACACATTCTGATGTTATTCAAGCCTTTATTTCTGCCAGTTTTCATGAATTCTCAGATAATTACAATATAATATCTGACCTTCACTCTTCAAAAACACAAAAGTATTTATTATGATAATATCTCAGTATATCTGAAATACGACAAAAGTAACTTTTGCAACATATAGCAGCTTGTTTTAAGTCAATAATTCCTTAATATTGAATGTTTCTTGTTCCACGGGCAAATTATTTCACATAAAACGTGAGGAAAATGTCTTATTTATTGAAAACAATCTCCTGTATCTGGCTGCAAAGGTACTTTTGTGTTATTCTTTTTATTTCAAGTGTAATAACATATTTGCATTTGAAAATTGACAAAAATACTAAGCGCGTCCGGACTATCTGCTCTGGTCTCCGTTTGAGTTCCTGCATCAAAACGAACAGAAATAGAAGCTAGAAAGATTTTCTGATTTATTAAGATGAGTTTATTTAATGAAAGCGGGTGATAAACGGACACGGTTCTGGTCTTTGGTGAGCTGGGTTTCCCGGTGAGTTCCAGTTGCGCTCAGAAGTCCGGTCAAAGATAGAAAGCAGTGACAGCAGCAGAAATAAGCAGTTTATTTTCTTTCTATGTTGCTTTGTTATCTAATTAAAGCAGCTGCTTTTCCGGACAAACTTTTAGAAAACAGGTCTTGAGTTTTTCACAGTGGCAGCCATTTGAAATGACCTCTGAGTATCCGAGACTCAGTTCCAACTGTAGCAGTACTGTTGTCGAGTTTCAGTTGAAACTGAAAAATCCAGACTTCCCAGAACCACCTGAATGCACCGTAACCCAAATAGCCCATATAGAGTCAAATTAAACATTTAATAATCAATAATGCTGTTAGAAATACAAAATTATGATTTAATCATTTTGAGTTAATTTAGATTAAATCAATTTGTCTTGGTGCTTTTATGTTTTTCGTTTAGCAGCATCAGAACCATCTGTTTGACCCGATTGGGTCCGGACTGGACAAAGTGAAGAGGACTTGGAGTTTAAACAGAGGCTGAAGGCCTAGTATGGAGATGACCCTCACTACGCGGGGTCAGAGGGCGGAGTCAGTCTCCAGGAGGCTGAGGTCAGTGTTACAGAACCGATCCAGCGTATCCGGAGCAGGGGGCGGGGCCAGATGTGAATAATGGAATAAATCAATAAACAGCACCTTATTATGAGATATTGTACAGGTGTGTCTTTGATCTTGGCTCAGAGAGCTCAGGTTGGTTCATGTTTCATTTATTTATTTATTCTCTGTTTAGTTTCTCTTCACCTTTGAAAATGATCAAATAAGCTGTTTTAGAATCAACCCAATAAAAGCTTTGCTTACAAAAAATGCATTTTGGGTCCAGTGCTTCAAAAACGGAAGTTATTTGACATAAACCAGAGTGATATTTCTGATCTCCAAAGAAGCTCTTGGCGCATTGTTCTGGAGAATCTTAAATCTTAATGAAGTCTGAAGGTCTGTGGTGATCGACTCTTCACACTATGCGCTTCAGCATCTGCTGACGGTCAGTTCTCATCATTTGGATGGGTGAGCAAATACTTTTGGCAGTATAGTGAATCTTAAAGTATCTCTAGTAAAATAATGGAGGTTAATGTTTTGATTCTCATTCGATCCCCAAAACAGACGTGGACACAGTTTACCCAGGAGCTTAAAGAATACAACTGAATCAATCAAAACAAACACAGCAGATTTTTAAAAGAATCAACAGAATCCAGACAGATTGAAGCAACACCTTCAACAACCACTGAATATCCAGCTGGTAGATTTATTATAAGTCTGTAGAAACACCATCAGCCTTTGGCCAGAAGGACGCAGACCACAAGAAAACCTCAGAGAGACGTCATTTAAATTTGAAACCCCTTCCGAATCAGTTATCCATCAAAATATATTCTTTATGTTTTGTTATTATTATCCTTTATTTCGACAGCAAAATCTCATTGACACTGTTTACAAGACAATTCTGGCTTTTCTGATTTAGAAATAAAATTACAATCTTTAGAGACGGATTTGACTGAACAGCTGCTGGCCAACTTAAAGTTTGATGAATAGTCCGGATTCCTTCCGATGACTTTCAGACCTGCTGTAAAGACGTATTCAATATAATCTGTTGATGATTAGATATGTCTTGACAGGAGATTTAAGATGTAATCTTAGATTCATTTTTGATTGAAGACGATTAGATACAATTTGCATTTGTTGATTTATTTATTTTGTTTATTTAAGCAGAAACCCTCAGCAGGAGATGAACGGTTTCCTCGTCACATGGTGAACAGCAGATGACCGCTGAAGGGTGAGTGGTTATTTTGATTATCAAACCTGGTTGATTTGGGCCACAGGCTCACAGAAACCTGGTCTCCCGCCTCCAGATGCAGAATAATACCAGTGGAGGAACTTGCTATGCCTTTTGTCTGATGTTCAGACACGACAAATGTTCTCTCTCCATTCTTGGTAATCACGGCTGCAGTAGGATGCGAACCTCCTAATCCGCCTGCATGCAGCTCAAAGTGGTAGGCTCCTCTCACCGGCACCGTGAAAATCCCTGCAGAACATTTGTTGTTGAGTTAGATTGAATTAACATTTGCAGCATGAGAAGGACTAACCGGTGTTACCTGTTATTCCATTGTAGGCATTCCCAATGTTTGTCACCACATGCTTGAAGGCCACAGCAGTGTAAGTGTCAATGGGTCCAAGAACAAGGTGACTTTCAGACAAATAGGCTGAGAAAGCCACCTGAGTGACTGAGACAGATTAATTCAGATTTCTGTCAAAATGTCCAAGACATTTTTTAAATTTTTTAATTTTTAATTTTTAAAAAAAGACGCTGAATTCTGAACGTGTCCTAAAACACAAAGATGTATTTTTATATTTCTGCTAGAGGTTGGAGATGATTTTAAAAAGTTACCTTCCAGCTTCCCCTTCGGCTTGCTGATCTCGGCCTCCGATTCTCCAACTTTGATGCTTGGTCTGACAAAACAAAAAACACAAATTGGTTTCATTTCTATTTTCTAGAAAACTCAACTTTTCTGGGGCCATTTTAATGTTTATTTCAACAACCAAAAGTACTTGGTCATTTTCTTTCAGATCTTGGTAAACTAGCATTAGTATGTGTTGTAGGTGTTGCCATGGTGATCTATCTGTATGATTTTCTAAGTTTTAAACTATCAATAACGTTTGAAAGAAAATGTCCACAGCTAAAGTTTGTCTTTATGCAGATGACACCGTGCTCTACAGGCATCTCTCTGCAGTTTACCATTGGTTCTGCAGGTAGCTTGTAAAGCCACATTCATTACAAACCAATAGCATTGTGTGAACTTGTTGGACCAGTGCATAAATACACAGATGAGATTGTGTGATTGTAGAAAATAAAGGTTGTTCAGTTTCTCAACCAGAATTTAATGATCTTGTTCACGTTTTAGTTTTGCCCATTTATCTCAAGATTTTAATCAGTGTGTCTCTTACACATACAGTGTGTTTGTATGTTTTTAGTATGTAACCCAGAGAGGGAGGTTCTTTACTGGAATATGCCAAAGAATTTCGTGTTGTTCCTGTCAAACAGATTAAAAATATTCTCCCTTCTTCTACGGTTTGTCTTGTGGGGAAAAAAAAAATCTGACATTAAAACAAGAACATGATCAAAGGATGAGTCGACTCAAGATACAGATACCAACCCTACTAACTGCCTCAGTAAAATTGGCACTACATATTTTCGATAGCCTAGCCTCTCCTAAGTAATATTTTTATTTGTTGTACTGATCAAAAAGCAGGGCTCTGCTCTAAATTTGGAGTTTCAGCTTCTTCGGTTTGGGCCGGGGATCGGCAACCGGGGTCTCTAGAGCCGCGTGTGGTTCTTTAGCGCCGCCCTAGTGGCTTCCTGAAGCTTTTTCAAAAATGTTTGAAAATGGAAAAAAATGGGGGTGTTAAATCAATTTTTTTGTGTTTTAATATGATTTCTGTTGGAGGGCAAACATGACACAGTCATTCTTAACGTTTTCCAATGCTATAAAATGTGTAGAATAAATATTAAATGTCAACATTTCCATCAATAAAGATTTGCGTCATGGCCTGTGACGTTTCTTCCAGCTGGGTGGGCAAGAGGCAGGTGTTGTAAACAAACCGACAGGTGTGTGTTGGGCCATGGAGAGCAAAAGAGAAAAGAGGAAAATAACTAAGGAGATATTCTCCAATTCATGGACCGGATCATTTGCATTCATTGCCAATGTGGAAGGATTACCTTAATGTTTGCTCAATAGCGGGAAGTTGGCAAATAGCAAAAAGACAGTACTTTCCGGACTATAGAGCACACCTTAATGTAAGCCGCACCTACAAATGTTTTGAAAACAAAAAACAAAAAGAACTGGAAACGTCCATATATAAGTGCACCAGGTTATAAGCCGGATGGTTCAAAGCGTGGGGACAAAGTAAAATATGGTAATGTGCAAAGACATTTCTAGAGAAGGTATGTTACATTAGCTGCTGCATCAAGGTTAAAGTTACATCTTACAAGCTGGATGCTGAGAAGCTGTGATGTCCGTAAACAGAAGTCACATTAAACACAAAAGAAAACAATCCTGCCATAGGCTCATATATTTAGTGACAATGTGGTTGTTTTTATAAATTGATTAGTGAGTTTTGTCAGTATTTAGAATGACACTTAGCGATATTATTGGGTTTAACATCATCAGGTCCGAGAAGGGCTGCAGACCATGTTTTTGATTGAAATAGCTTTTGATTTTAGTACATGTGACCCACTTCATGCTGCACATTCAAAGAATGACTTTTGCTGTTCTTCATAATCCAGAAAATGTTTCGAAAATCTGCGTGCATAATAACTTGGAACAGTGCATTTTGAGTTTTTTATTTTTGAAAATAATCCTGTTCTCATGGGGAGCTTTGTTCAGTAGAATTAGATTTATAATAGTTCATGACTTGAAAACTATACTGACCATCATTTGCATTGACCATTTAGGAAAATTTGAGAAAATATCACTTGCATAATAATTTGGAACATGGTGTACGGAAAGAGTTAAATTAACACCAATTCTGATCAGGACCAAACAGACTGAGACTGAGTGTTAAATTTATCTCTAAGTGTTGATTTAACGGTGCAAAAGTTACTGCCTGATGTCCTGGAGACTATCAGCGAAGCCATGGAAGGAGATAACAAGGGGCAGGTCAACTGATCATTGCTGTCACATGTAATGTAGACACTTTACCAGAGGAAAACTGCATGTTAGAGCTGATTTCAGAAGAAAGCAGCTCAGAACTCAGATCCACCTGTAAACAGAGTTCTGGCTTTAAAAAAAACAACACAAAAAACAGTAATCTCTAAAACACAGACAAAAGCTGAAAGAAGATAAAATTGTAAGACATCTTCTCAAAGAGTGGCCTCAAATGCAGTTTAAAATCATTATTCTATTTTGAAATTCTTATGAATATTACGTGATGGAAGTGTTTACATAGGCTTTAGGATGTTTCAGCTTAATTTCTTTAACTTTCCTCAAGTTTTCAAAAATTTCAAAATATTAGAAAAATTTATTGCAAATAACCTCACCAAGACAGAAACTCCAATGGTTTTAAATTTATTACTTGTATGTCGGTTTCCACTGAACACACGGGCCGCTTCCTGACACAGATAAACAGCTGTCCACAACACACAGACATTCATCCTCATATTTTCTCACATTTATTTGTGAAACCTTTTATTTAAAACCTGTCAAATTAAGATTGTTTTTCCCATTTTTTTAATTTTTTTTTTTTTGCTATTTAGACTTAATTTTGCATCTAATATTCACCAAAGAGCGTTTTGTCAGCTGATTATTTCAGACTTTAAACTACAGTAATCTGCAACTTAATGTGAAGAAGTTCTTCAGACTTTAAGGATTTTTGGTTTTCCAGTTCCTCTGAGTTTTTGGTATTTCAAATTTGCACAACAACTGGAGCATTTGATAAAACGATTACAGCAAACCGTAAATCTATCTAACCTGCAAAAGTGATCCAGAACTAATTCAGAATAAATGGCTCGTTCCTCTAAAGCAGCTCTTCATGCCAGTGAACGTGACATCAAAATGAAAACTCCTGACCCAATAACATCAAACATCAGGGAATGCTGAGAGAAACTGACCAGACACACAAATGTTTTTTTTTTTTTGTTTTTTTTTTAAAGATAAATAAATGCAAAATAATGACTAATTATTTAACTCAAAGCTAAATGTTTAGCTTCCGCTGACCCTCTCCAGAAGTTTGAGTGTTTGTCCATTTAATGTTTCTAAGGTTATCAGTAGGAAAAGTGTTCAAAACTGTTAGAATTTACCACAAATCATCCAAAATATACATGCCGAGGATGTTATTGTTTTCTACATGAACTGTTGGATGTAGATTTTAGTTTTTATTTACTTTAATGACAAGTTTCACAACTTTTACAACCAAAAATATGTTTAATATTTCATTGGAAAGCCATTATTTCCAGAAATAAATACAAGAGAAACAATCTGATGGGACAACAGACATTTATTTTCCAGTTATGTGGCAGTGGATATTATTAATGATTATAACAAACAGATGTTTTATTTAGTCAGGAACTAGATATTCTGTCAGTTTAACTTACAAAATAACTTTAATCCCCAAATAATCCAGAGCTGGAAAACATATGCCTCATCTTCAACCAAGATTAATATTACTATTACATTATATATTAACATTATCAGGTAATACGTACATGTAAGAGTTCTTGTTGTATAAAATATTTATTATTATTATTCAGGGGCGACACTTAGGACTCGATGTGAATGGTTTATAAAAAATGTGTTCCTGACAGTGACGGTAAGAAACAAAGATTCCCATTAAATTCTGTAGGAAATGAATGCGGGTCATTTTTGACCCATTTATGGAAGAATGGGGTAATAATAGAAAACATACATTTATTAAAATGTATAGAAAGTAACTTAAAAACTTGGACCGGATGATATTAGTTACATGTTTTTTGAGAAATGCCTGGAATATTAAGTGATGAAAAAATTTCATTACAAAGATATTTTCTTTTTTGACCTCACCGGGTCAAAAAAAGACCCATTTACGCATTGGAGAGTGTAGACTTCTTTTCATTTCAGATTTTGACTTTCTAATTGTTTTAAATATTGAACCTTTTACTTCCTGTATTTTTTTTAATAATGTGATGTGTTTTTGTTTTATATTTAAGTTATTAGGATTTTATTATTTGTTAATTGTTGTATTTTGTGGCTCCTGTTTCATTATTTTTGTGCAGAGCTCTTTGGTCTTGTTGGAGTTTAAAGTTCTTTGGAACAAAATCAGGATGTTAATTTCTGATGCAAAATAAAGACAAAAACTGAATAAATAAATAAATTACTTGTGGTGTTCTTCTTCATTAAAACCCATGTCATGTTTTTAGACTCAGTTCAGGGAAAATATCAACTGAACAAACTGAACTATGACTGTAAAAACGACCAGCCAGAAAATGTTTCTGTTCCATGCATTTATTGATTTATTTTTCCATTTCTGAGGCAAAGAAAGCTCCATTAAGGTCAGGTGACAAAAAACAAAACTATTAATTTATTCTAATTCTACAAACATGGAACAACCTGATGAAGATGCAACTACAAAATTACATCGGAGAGGAAATTTGATAAGAATTTTATTCAAGTCCAGTTGTTTTTTTTATCCAATCCATGTATTCACACACATCTATGATTGGAGGTGATTTCTGACATGGCTCTATTCCGCTTACAGAAATTACACCATAAACCATGTTGTTGTACACCACTGCTCCACCAGAGTCGCCCTGTAGAAAAATTTATATCAATATGTTTTTTTGTGTTGTAAAACAGAAAAGTATTCTAATCTCTGTAGAGAGATGCTGAAGAAACGAACTTACATGACATGCATACTTGTTCGGTGCTGAAGTAAGAAATACGTGCCCACGTGACAACATGAACCGGGAAAAAGCATCAATTTTCATGTTGACACACTGAAGACGTGGTGAAACAGGAGCATTTTTGGGTACTGTAGAGAAACATGAGAATCATAAACATGTTCTTCCACTGACCTCTGTAGAGACAGAAGCAAAGATTTTATTCATAACTTCAATATTTCTCTCACATTGCTCATTACCGGTTGTCATTGATCCCTCTCCTGCCAGCTGAACTATATCGCCTCTAAACACAATAATAATAAAATGTAAAAACAGAAGATAATGTAGAACATTGATTGTTATGAAGAACAATGAAAGAACAGAAAATAAACCAATGAAGGTCTTCATCCAGGAGCGTCCACCTCCAGTCCTCAGTCACTGTGTCCTGCATCCTTTACATGTGTGTCTGGTCCAACACACCTGATTTAAATGGGTTCTGGTTCTGCTGGTGGCCTAGTTACATGGCTCGAGTGTGCTGAAGCAGAGGCAGCAGGACTGGAGCAATGGAGACAGAAAACCTGGAGTCGTGTTTTTAATCAGAGAAAGACTTACATTTTAAGACGAATGTTGCATCCTGGTAGCTGAGCAGGTGGGACGTTTTTTACTGGTTTCCGAAGCTGCAGCAAGATGATGTCATGCCACTGGTCTTGGAGAGTATACGTCACAGAATCGACATAAACCCTTACTTCAGTCTCCTCCATAGCAGTCCGTGGACGAACTTTTAACATTGCTACATTAGTCCTGCAGAAAAGGTTAGACTATAATGAACACACAGAAAACCTGATCACCTTCAGATAAAACTGTTAATGTCTTTTTCCTACCAGCCAGGCTCCGTCATCCAGCAGTGAGCTGCGGTCAGGATCCACTGAGAGTGGATCAGAGATCCTCCACAGCGCCTCTTTTCTGCACCGTTCTTGCTCTGCAGGCGAACATGATAAAGACGCTCCCCGTCATCACAGTCATGACTTCCAATGACTCTCTTCTGCAGAGAAACATCTGAGTTCACTGAAACACCTGAAGAAGAAAAAGGAGGACTTTACTCAGAAATCAGGAGCAAACATGGCTGCTGGAACAGAAAAGGAATAAACAGTTAAAGATTAAAAAGCATCAAGGTTTATGTGCAAAGAAGTTTATGTCTGACACAGAATCAGAGGGAAGTTTGGGAGTCGCAAAGAGCAGCATCCTCCCTGGAACCAGTGGAAGTGTCTGCAGTTTCTCCAGTGTGTCCGACTCACCCAGCCCCAGCAGCAGCAGAACCTTCAGCAGAGCCATTGCTGGCCCAGCTTTCTGTGAATGTCTGCCGCCCTGCAGCAGCTTTTAAACTCTGTTCACAACTTCCTGCTGGATAGGAAACCACCAATCACAGGACGGACACTGATCTGTCCAATCACAGGACGGACACTGATCTGTCCAATACTCTTTACTGTAAACTTGATGAAATAAACTGATTTTCTGAAGAAAGAGCAACTTGTCCTTGTTTTCAGGTTGATGGCTTTTTTTAAGAAAAAAAATGGTTTCCAATTTACGAGAATTCACATCTGCCTTTGCAGTAGAATAATTTTGTTTATTGTTGAGCTGTGAAAATGACCCTCTATACAAACAGAAGAGGATTTGCTTCTTTTATTTGGAAAAAGAACAATATTATAATGCTGGGTGGTGAAGAGAATTTGCATTTGTTGTAAATGCAAAATTACAACAAAAAATTAAAACTCAGAAATTAACCCAATTAAAAGGAAAACAATTCTGACTTTTATAACACATTTAAAAGAAACCTACGAGAAAATTTTAACTGATATTATTCTTTTTATTAAACACCTCTATAATCCCTCATGATCTTTTCTTGATTGCTTTGGTGCATTTGTGAACAGCGGAGCGGCATCACTTTGGGTCACATTGTTAGTAAAAGGCTCAAACCAGGCCACATTTAAAATATTATACAAAAGCAATATTGCTCTCAGTCAGCCTTGAAATAAACATGACAGCCTGTGATCTGACAAATGAGAGACGTGATTATATATTCATCTGCTAATCAAATTAAAATTGTTCTATGTGGGTAAAAGTTAGTTTGTGTAAAGTGGATCCAATGTGCTAACAAAGATCAAATTAAGGACAAACATATATACAAAAAAATAGAAAAAAGTGCCGATGCTGCATTGTGAAAAACAAAATGACGAATGGGACTAAAATGTCCTTCGTAAAAGTAACTATGAATCTTGTGATATTACAGAAAACAAATGTTACAAAAATTTGTAAGGAACATTCTGTTATGGACAAAAGGACTATTTGTCTTTTCTCTATCTGTTTTATCTGCTCACATACAAACGGCAGCACGCTGAGATAACCATGACATTTAAGACTGACGACAGTCAAACAAAGACAAAACCTGATTTAGGCACGCCGACACGTTAGAGAGGAAGCAGAATGAGGAGAAAATCCAGCTGAACTGGTGCTAAATCTGTGCTTCAAATGGTGTCACCACTAAGGTGAGCTGAGTGGAGCCCAATGTCACTGCATCTGTTCCATTTGATGACCTGTAACATTCGGTCATTTTCAGCATTAAAGCCTGTTTTATTGTTAACCAAGGCCCATTATTTCTCAAGGTAACGACAGTGGGGGTTTTAGTCGGATTCTGAAACTGGTAAACGAACCCGGGTGGTGCACAGAGGGGATAATGGGTGAACTACATCAATTTTCTTCCCCTCTACCTTGAGAAGAAAACATTTGTCATGATGATACCTAAAGAAAATGAGAACCAAACAGCTTTCGAATTTAATCCCACAAAGAAATGTAAAATATTAATTTCATTATAATGTTTTCTCTTTAATGACGCTCTTCAAAAGAAATTCAAAATAAATATCAATTCCTGTGTGTTTTGTGACTGAGATTTTAAGATCTTTTTTCAATTGTAACTTCATTCATGTTTTTAGAAAGATTTTCAAAAGTGGACATTGGACAACAAATCTATTGCATCTTTAAGTTTTACTACAATAAAATGTGGTCTTCCAAAAGTAGATGAAGAGTTAAATTATGTTGTTGGATATTATCCTCTGTCCAGCTTGGTCCGTAACGGATGAGGTTCTAGAAGAGTCAGTGAGTTAAAATCATCAATCCCATTTTTTAAGACTAAAATGCAGAGCTGGTTCATCATTGTGGGGCAACACAGCAAAATAGTTTGTAACAACAGTACCTGATTCCTTTTTTAGGTTTTTATTGTTGTTACACCCAAAAAAGGGCGTTCCCTAATGGGTCATTTCCTTTTTTCTTACGTTTGTATGGGTGTGTGTGCGTGTGTATGTGTGAGCATGCAAGCAGCTAAAACAGATAGAGGAAAACACAGAATTATTTGTTCCTAACAGCCACCCTGATGGGGTGGCACAGAATCACTACGTTTCATGCATGTGGAGCCTAAGCTAAAATATGGCGGACCGTTCTTTCAAGCTGTCACATTGTCCCTTGGCCGCCCATACAGAACGACATGTCTCCAGTAACGACCCGCAGACCTCAGTGTTGCAAAACCCTGGACACGCCCCACAAAGCTAAGCTAATGTGATACTAAGATTGAAGTAATTAAACATAGCCATGAATGTGGCTGAAACCAATGAGTAAAAACATAATAAATTCAATATGATTGTCAAATAAAGTTGATCAAACATAATAAAAATATGGCCACTTTAAAGGAAAAGAGGAAATGGAGAAGTAAAATAGCACCTGTGGAGGAAAAAGTTGTAAAGAGGAAAACCTCCAGATATTCAGGGCCCCTCCAGACATTGAGTCTCTCCTCCACACATTCAGGGGCCTCTATAAATGGTTGAATTGTAACACAGACCAAAGATCTAAAACTGTAGCAGTCAGCTATAGAGAATGACAATGTTATTAAATTGTATGAATTGCATTCAGCAGTGAAAAAATAAAAACAAATAAATAGTACCTTTAGGAAGTTTACTCTGTAAAAATGCAAAAAATCATCTTGATAGTTTGATAGTTTTATCATGGCTACAATATGGCGTAATCTTTGTGTTTGAGCTGGGTTTGTTCACAAATACATCACAGCAAATGTTGCCTCCGAGAAGTATGTTATTTAAATTACTACTATTTTTAAAGTTATGTATAAAACTGTTTTTTTATTAATTTATTTAATATATTTTATTTCCCCAAGTTACTTTTGTTCGGCCGCAGAAGTTTTACAGAATCTGTGCTGTGTCACTGTTTGTTTTGTAGCAAAAGTAGTGCCAGTTGGTGAATGGTAACGTTGTAGCTCTGAAAGAAGAAACTCTGTAAGTGTCCGTGCCCGACTGCTTCTGAGAAACAATTCCAAAAATATACACACAGGGTGGAGCAAATAAAGTTGCCGAAAGAGCTACTTGAAGAAGCAGTACTGGATCTCTCTGCTGCAAATGGATCAGAAATTCCAAATGAAGGATGGATAGGAGTTAATTTCATCTTGTCCCAAAAAGATGCTTCTGGAATGATAGGCAAACCAGTCCTGGTCCCCACCCTGGTTGAAATAATTATATATATATATATACATATATATATATATATATATAAATGTTTTTCTATCCGTTAATCATTCATGGAGCTTCTGTAGAAATGTGATTATGAACGTTCGCTGTTACATGTTTAGCATTGAGGCTATTTTAGGCTAGCATAGTTTTCTGACAGACTAACTGCTTTTAGCACAACTTGAAGACACTGGTCTCTCCAGGCATCCAATCAGATCGTTTAAAGCAGAAATGACAGAGAAGATGTCTGGAGGGCCCTGAATGTCTGGAGGGCCCTACCAGCAGCTACTGAGTTTTCTTTGCCTTGATATTCCAGTCACTGGTTTGTTGGTTGCCATGGCTACAATATGGTGTATTGTAGCCATGTGTCTGACATTCAGACACATTCAGGGCCCTCCAGACATTCAGGGGCCTTCAGACATTCAGTACACACTGCTTTGGTGTGTAGGGTTTTGTTCATAGTTATCCTTGAATTTTATTTCTCTATGTGTTCTGTTTGAGTTCACATTATCGTCTTTATTTAAATTAGATTTTTTTTTTGTTATTGATGTCTCATTTCTAGTCGTTATCCAGTCTTCTTCTTGTCCCAGTTCACTTCTTGACTGTTTGCTCAGTATTTTCAATTCTTGTTTTACTGCTAGTTCAATGCTTTGTGTTTTCCTGTCTAATCCTGCCATGCCTGTCTTTGCCTTGTTTCTCAGTCTTCACTTTTGTTTTATTTATATCTGAGTTGTTTATCCCCGTTGGTTTTGTTCTAGTTTAAGTCTCAGGAGAAGATTGTTTGTCAAATTTCCACTGACTTAAGTTTAGTTTTTTTTTTATTAGTAAAGATCATTTCAGCAACAAGACAGTTTAAAGTCCTTCACAAAGCAAAAACATAATACAGAAACCTGTTATGAAATAAGTGGCCAACTTTACATTTTGTAATTAAATATACATAAAACACATGAATATATGTTCCAGTTATGAATCAAAAGCAGTTATGAACAGCTGGGTTTTTATCCTCGATTTAAAAGAACTCAGTGTTTCGGTTTTGCAGTTTTCTGGGAGTTAGTTTCTGATTAGTGTAGAATAGAAGATGCTTGTTTGGTTTCGACTGCAGCGGCCAAGAGGGGCCTTCACTTTTAAGAAATGAGCAGGGATACAATTACATCAACACTATCTAGTCAAACTAAACCTAAAAGCCTTAGAAAAATGGTTATATATTAAAACTGTTTTTCTGTGAAACTTTGTAATTTGATATTTGAAGGGCATTTTATAAATAAACGTCATTACTTAACAGCAAACTGCACCATTTAATTTGTGAAGTCCAGCGGAAAAACCCGAAACTACAGGACGATGCAAAACCTGAGGATTCGAACTCAGGGTTCGGTCCAGATCTGTTCCAGATGAGATCAGAAACAGCCAGGCATGAGTTTACAACACAGCAAACAGGTTTTTATTGAACCGAACAGAGTAGGAGAACTCACACAGACCTGCTGATGCTGGAAGTAGAAAGACATTAAAGCAGAGAATCAAAGCGGCTGCAGTTCTTCCGCTGTCCGCCAGGGGGTGCTGCGGGAACAAAGCAGCAGTCTTCCTGCAACCAGGTTAAAATCAAGTTCCCAACTTCCTGCCTGTCTCAGAACTTCATCAGAACTTCTTCATCCTCTGACAGAACCAGTGATCGGGTTGCTGCAGGAACATCTGGGGAGCACAGCTGGATTCAATTCAACACTGAGATATAAAAAACCCTTCACAATAAAAGTCATAATACAACCACTGACACTTTCACAATAAAAGCTTGCAAGGATCTCAAAGTTTTCATTACAATGTAAAACAGAATAAATAAATATGAAGTTTAAGAGAATACTGTACTTATCAAAGTAAAATCAGTTTAAACTCACCGTATATTTGCTTTATTTATTTTACAGCTTTAAGCAACTAAACTGACTCATTATGTTTTATCTCCTATTAATAAAAAATGCTTAAATTAAATAAAATGCAGATTCTGTTTTTGCCTCCTTCACAATAAAAGCCTGGAGTTCTCAGTCTACACCTGGAATTGGAGGAGCCAGGGGGCCGTCCATGAGGCTCAGCACCTGATTGGTCAGTGTTTATGACATCACTTCCTGTCTATTCTCAGAGGGCGTTTCCTCTGTGTCATTCCTCTTCCTCTCTGGTGATTCTCAGGCCATTGGCCCCGCCTCCCGGCCTCCCAGCATCCTTTGCGAGCGGGGACGGAACGGGCCTTGGCGCCGACCCGGGCAGTGGGCGCTTAGCGACAGAGGCCCACGGCGGTGGGCGGAGCTTGGCGGAGACACAGCAAGGGCTATGGCCGGCGGAGGAGAGCGTCTGCTGGCTACCGTTCAGGAAGGACGAGGCGTTTGACCCTTGCTGGCAGCGGTAGTTGTAGTACGCCTGCCAGCCCTGCCTCTTGCTCTTCCAGCGGCAGCGCAGGATGCGGATGAAGGCCTGTGGGCGGAGCAGAGTGATCAGAAAGGCTGCGGGGACGACAAGGGAGGAGCTTCGCCGGGCCTTACCTGTTTGAACTCGCGGCTGTAGCAGGGGTAGATGATGGGGTTCAGGCAGCTGTTGAAGTATCCCAACCAGAAGATGACCTTGAAGAGCGTCTCTGGAGGTCGGAGGCTGCTGTTGAACGAGCCTGAGGACGAACAGAGAAGAAGATCATGGTTTCTAATGAGGCGCCGCTCGTTAAGGAACAAAACCAAGTAGCCTGAACATATGAATGTTTAATTATCAAAATCATATTTTTACCATATTCATTTATAAATGTCACAGTTTAAAGCTAGATATTTAGCTAGCTCAGAAGTAAATTATTTAGTCTGAAGCTAAACAGTTAGCAGAAAGTGAGACGAGAGAAGACAAAGGAACAATGGAGGCTATAAATGTTTTTATTTATACTTAGGTATGGATAAACAAACCCACTTTTTCACTTCTGATATTGATATTTCAGGTTTAGTATCGGGTGATACGGATCTGATACAGAAAAACAGCTGAATTAACTTAAAATGTTTCTTTAAAAAATACACAGACATAAAAGTCCTGAATTACACATTCTGCATAACTGCATCAGAAGAGCTCATCATAACACCAACAGCTCCACTAGCTGGTCAAACATGTAAAAACAACTTTAATTTGTTCAGTCAGAGCAGGTAGGAGAATAACAGCTGATAGAAAATAACAATAGGTTGACTGTCTTTGTCAAACATGTCACAAATAATTTTAAACAAACTTTCTTTCAAATGGTTCAGAAAGTGCAGGTAGAAATGCTAAATATGTCTAATGTCATCCATCCATCCATTTTCTTCCGCTTATCTGGAGTCGGGTCGCGAGGGTAGCAGCTTAAGAAGTAAGCTGCTACCCCCGTTAATGTCTTTAATTTAAAAAAATAAACAGGCCAGTCAGACACTATTCACATCACTCTATCAATCAATCAATCAATCAAATTTTATTTGTATAGCACATTTCAGCAGCAAGGCATTTCAAAGTGCTTTACTTCACACAAACATAAAAACACAAAGTCATGCAACATAGAATAAACAATCAAAACATTAATTTATACTGCCGTCAAATTTATAACTTATCCATTTATCTAAATGTTTTACTTTGTGCAGATCCTAATCTTGGCAAGAAATTTTTAATTGATTAAGTTTCAAATCCAATTCTAAACAGGTGGGTTTTTAGTTGTGATTTAAAGGAACTCAGTGTTTCAGCTGTTTTACAGTTTTCTGGAAG